>JAMAKO010000107.1:0-90203 GCA_023628555.1 Chaetomiaceae sp. R4402
TAGCTCCTACACTATTATATATAATTCCTTAACTTATTTAGTATATACTATAGCTATAAAGCAATGCAACTTAACTTTTTTAAAAACTTTATAAGGGTTTGAGACTACAAGCTTTATAAATTCGTTGGCATTAACAATCCCATTTGCACTAGGAATGTTATTCCTATCGACCTAGACTTAGAGAGATATACTAAGTACTTTAGTATAGGTCTTCTTCTAATAGATATCGGCAAACTAGGCAATCTTAACCTATATCTTAGATACTAAGTTATTAGTCGTCTAGCGATACTAGACATTATCTAGGCAATTAGTAATCTCTCGCTTAAAATCTTTATAGGTTGGCCAAGCCAAATGCTTAGATTCATCATCGTGTTCAATCGTTAGCGCTAATAGTCGTCTACTATCGTAGCGCTTTGTATTCTTCGTTAGGGTTTCGGCTATACTATTGAAGCGGACTTCCTTACGTATACGCGCGCCTTCGTTCTAGGACATCCTATCCAATCAGTTCGTTCAGCCGGCTAATCTATAGATTAGTAGATCTCTAGCTATCTTACTAATTCGTTTAGTTAGCTGCCAAGCAGTCGCTTGGTTAGTCGGTAGATCGTATAGTGTCGAGCAACTTAATTAGTTCTTCAATTAGAATATTATTAAAGCCTTCCTAGGCAATGGAAAATAAGCTTTAGATTGTAACGAGCGAGCGAGGAATAGAGGCACGATGGCTTAAATGATCCTACTCAATTACGTAAATCTAAAGCTAAGGAAAAGGGAAGAAAAGGATTAAGATACAGGATTCCCGCAACAGAGAGAAAACACAGATGGGAGGCGCACAGACCACCAGCCCAGGGCACAGCCAGGGTTAGGGTCAGACCATCCTGCCGTCACAGTTATAGCGTGCCGTACTTGGCCGTAACGTTCCGTACGAGAGCAAACCACTCGCCAATGACCTTTAGATCCTCGCACTTAGCCCTTTGGTAGTCGTATCGACGCGACTAATGCGTACGGAGGGCTAGCTGGCGTTTGACGAAGTTGTGGGATTAGAGCTTGCCGACAGGGGGCACGTCGCGTACGCGTAGTAGTTGGTTAGCCATATCCACGTAGTCTTGATAGAAAAGCTCGCTCGTATAACTCAATGACATAGTCAACAATAGCCTTCTCTTCGGAATCTGCAAGGCGACGTGATTTGGGTATAGTGTCGTTACGTGCAGGCCGGCCGGCGCGTCGTCTACGGAGGGTTGAAGCTGGGACGTTGTAGAGCTTGGCGACGGATTCTAGCTTTAGTCATTTGTCATTTCGAAGAGCTTCGAGTGCCAGGACTACCCTGGCTTCACCTGAAGATGGTGGCATATTGGGTTGTAGTGGAAAGTGATGCTAGGTAGTAGGATGTTGTGCCTTGGTAGGAGACCCACCGCTCGCTTATACCCACCGCTCGCTTATACCCACCGCTCGCTTATACCCACCGCTCGCTTATAAAATACGTTAATCGTTCAAGTCCAACACCACTTGACAATTCGCCTGAACTGTCGACCAGATGCGCGGCTCCGCTAGATGTATGTTTCGCTTTGAACACGGCCAGATACTTCAGGGCAAGAAATCGACTTACACGCTTGCTGCTGCGCTTCGCAACCGCTCGGAAGGGCCCTGGCTTGCCACGGACGTATTTCTGTCTGTCCTATTACACAATTGTACACTCTAATGATCATGAAGCAGTGGCTCAAACGGAGAAAAGTTCACAGTGAAGTCGGCGCCGGCGAAGCGCTTGGAAAAGGAAGCTCGAATGTTGCAGCTCTTCCAAGGTCGCGACTCGGTCCGCCGGCTGGTCGATGAGGCTGACAATCCGCGTTGCTTGGTTCTCGAGTTCATGGACGACACTGCGTTCAACCTGCTAAAAACAAAGCGCTTACCCCAGGTCGAGGCCAAACGTGCTCTCAAAGCAGCTGCTCGGGCATTAGTTGTGTTGCACGAGAAGAACATTGTGCACACAGGTACTCCCTTGTCTTTGAGAATAGCTCGCATGTGGGCACTGACGATCCCAAAGACATCAAGCCCGACAACATCTTGGTCAACCACAGTCCCGCCGTTCCGTGTACAAACTCGGCGATTTGGGCGACGCTTGTACGCCGGACGTGCCCTCAAACGATGGCGCCCATTTGATCGGTGCTGAGCTCTTCTGCGCGCCCGAGGTGCCGCTCGGGATTCCATGGACAACCAAAGCTGATATCTGGGGTTTTGGTGCAACAGTATGTGCTCCCGGATTATCACCGCATGTCATCTCTTAATGCTTAGCAGGGCATCACCCTACTAACCGGACGATATGTGTTCCTGCCGAAAAATGCGCCTCCGCCAGGCGACCCGGAGTTATCCTGGCAAGTGCTTCAGATTCAGAACGACTTCTACGGCCCTATCAGCCATAAAGCGCTCCATGGCTTGGCAGACGACACGATTCTTCCGATGCTGCAACTGTTTGAAGAGAACTACCGGTCATTTCCTCTGTCGTCTGCATCGCCAATGATTACTGAGGAGGATGTTGTATTCTTCAGCCACATCATGAAGATTGACCCTAGACAACGTCCAACTGCAGACGAGATTTTGAGACACTCATGGTTCGATGGAGTTTGAGGCACTTCAGGTTTGCTGTAGATCAGTGACGGCGCCGGTAAGTGAAGGTCGAGATACAATCATACATCTGCAATTACTAACGTTAGTGCTGTTCCCCGCTTCGGCAGGAGGCGTTGGTATCTCGTCCTTTCGTCTTTGCCCTCGCTCGTCTTGGATTCATCCAAACAACCCGACGTCGCTTGAGAACATTGACGTTTTGTAGCTTGGGTGTGATGTCATACTGGACCATGAATCATATGCTGTTCACCGGGCTCAATGTAAAGCTTGCCCGTCGTAGCTCGCTAGCAGTTGGAGAGTTGGTTAGCGCGGCATCGGACGGGCACCCATCGAGAGTGCTTGATAGATCATGACTCCGCTTCGGCCAACATATGCAACGTTCTCTGTGTTCACTCAAACAGGTATTGAGGCATTGCATCCCAATCCCTTCTTGCCAGGCTTTCGATTGACCGCAACACCATAGCCTGATCCATCAACAACCACATTCTCATCATCCTCATCATCATCAAAATCGACGCAACAACTGGTAACAGTCTTTTGCTTGGTGAAAGAGCAGCAACGAACTGCCTCCCAATCTTCAATTGCCACCCTCGCAAACAATCTCCCACAGCAGGGCCACCTCCACGCATGTGCCATTTCATACATACATACAGCGACGGATTCTTAACTTCTCAACGTGACCAGTAACCCACACCAAAGTGTCGTCTGGTCTCTCCTTTTCCGGCCTCAGTCAGGGAAGCAAAGAAGCTAACCCCCTTCCCACCCAACAGTAGTACTCCCCAAGCAAGCAAGACTAGCAACAGCAACGACAACACAGAAAACAATGCTATGCTTCCCGTGATAACACCCTGCACAAGCCATCTAATGCAGAGAGATGAGGAAAACAACTAACAAGAAACAAGGGGGAAAGAAGGCCAATTAAGTACCCTTACCTTGTTATATACCCGCTCGCTTGCTCGCCCGCTCACAGCACAGCACAGCATAACCGCCCAAAGCTATTTATGCCCGTTCCCCCCATCCATCCCGTATCGACCACGCCCCTCAACCTCCCATTCCCATATGAAGATTACTTCTTATTCGCCCCCTTATGCTCCTCCAACGCGGCCGCCAAAGCCTGCGCGGCCGCCGGCGTCTTGACCTGGAGCATCCAGGTCTCCAACCCTTTCCCATCCTCCGACGCCGTCGTGACCTTGACATATTTAGTCTCCGCCTTGTACGCGAAATCCGGCAGGACCGCCTTGTTGAGCGCGACATGGCCGCGCGGTTCGGCGCGCAGCAGCATGCGCACGGCGCCCGTGGTCTTGTGCTTCAACAAACGCAGGGGCCCGACGCCCTGCACCTTCCAGGGGCTCTTCTGCTTGGTCTTGTCGGCATCTCCCTCTTCGGAATCGTCATCGTCCCCCCCCGTGACAAGCTTGACTGCCTTGGCGCGCACCTCATGCACGGCGGACTCGTCCTCCTCCCCGGGGCCGCCGTCGGTTAGCGAGATTTGCTCCTGTGGTGCCTCATCCCCGTCAGCGAGAGTTCCTTGACCACTACCACCACCACCACCATCTTCGGCAGCATTGGCAGCAACAGCAGCAGCGGCAGACGACGACGGCTCGGGCGTGGTCGCCGCCGGTGTCGTTGCCAAGCTCGAAGCTCCGCCGAAGGTGAAAGGGGAATCTGTAACGGTTAAGTACAAAAAATGATTAATGATATGGTTTCATAAAGAATACTTGGAGCTATGCATGTGTGTGGCACTTACTGGTACCTGTTGAGGTCCCCCCGCCGGGCGCTAGGCTATTGCCAAAGATGGATGCTGCTGCAGGGGGGTTTTGTGAGAACACGGGAGCGCTACTCGGCTGGGACGAGCCTCCGAAGCTGAAGACGGGCGCCGCCGCCGCAGACCCAAACGCGGGCGGCTGCTGCGTGCCGGAGGCCGCGTTGCCCGACGTGGCGCCAAAGCTAAAAGTCGGGGTGGCTCCGGCGCCAAAGGTGAATGAAGTGCTGGTGGAGGCCGGTGCCTCACCACCCCCAAAATTGAAGGACGTGGGGGCGGAATACGTCCCGTTTGACGCGAAAGGGTTCTTGATCGTGGATTCATCCGAACCTCCAGTGGAAAAATTGAATGAGTTACTGCCGCCGGCGCCGAAAATAGAAGGGCTCTGCTGTGGTGCCGACGGTTGCGGAGCAGCAGGCGTCGTCGAGGCGCCAAAGCTGAAAATAGGCGCAGCCGACGAGGCCGGCGCGGCCGCAGGGATATTGGCGAACAAGCCAGCCGGCTTCGACTCCGCGGTCCCGCCGAAGAGGGGCTTCGATTCGGTCGCTGTAGAGGTGCTACCGAACATGGGCTTCGGCTCGGTGCTGGTCGAAGGAAAGCCACTAAATAGCGGCTTCGCGTCCTGGGCAGGAGTCGGTGCAGCGGCGCCAAAAAGGTTCTTAGACTGGGTGGCGGGCAGCGCGGGAGTGGCGCTAAAGAGGCTCTTGGCCTCTGTCGCAGGAGCCGCCGGCGTGCCGCTAGCAGCAAAGAGGCTCTTCGTCTCGGCCGGTTTAGCGGGCTCGGACGCCGGGGTGGATGCACCAGAGCCGAACAGAGAGCCTTCAGACTTGTTGTCGGTGCTACCAAAAGCGAACTTCTTCGCAGCCGGTTCACCGGAGCCGAGGCTCGCCGGAGCAAGCCCTGCGCCGAACAAATTGCCCGCCGGCTTGGTTGCATTGGTGGAGAACAGAGCCGGTGCTGGCTTCTCAGCCTGGGTCTTAGCGGCTTGCGATTTGGCGAAGAGATTGCCAAATTGGGGTTGTGCGGCTGGCGTCGCCTCGGTCTTGCTCTGGCCAAACTGGAAGAGGTTGGATTTCGGAGCTTCCGAAGTGGCGGGCGCTTGGGTCGAAAAAAGAGCGGGAGCGGCCTGGGGGGCAGCCTTGTTGTCCTTAGCCTCCTGGTTCTGCTGTCCAAACGCCGGGGCGGTAGCACCAAACAGCGAGGTACCGGTGCTTGCCGGCTGGTTGAAACCGCCGAATGTTGAGGGCGCAGCAGCTGGCGTCTCGGCACTCTTCGTTGTGAACGAAAACGAGGGGTTGGAGGCGGCGCCGTTAGCACCGGCACCGAACAAGCTGGTGGCATCCTGGGTTTTCTTCGCCTGGGCAGCGAAGAGGTTCTGGGGAGTCGTCTCCTTGGGAGCCTCAGCAAGGGTCTCGTCGGCCTTCTTAGCGCCTTGAGCACCGAAGTCAATGGCAGAGGAAGCGGCCGGCTTCGGTGCAGCGGACCCAAAAGCCGGGGCTGTCGAGCCCGCAAACTTGATGGGCGTGCCCGCATTCCAAGTGTTGTTAGATGGTGCGGCAGCAGGCTGGTCCTTCACGGGGCTCGCAGACCGTTCCTTCGCAGCCGGCGCAGCAAACAGATTTCCCTCACCAGGCGCCGGTTTCCTAATCGGCTGCCCATCGGTGCCCCGCGTAATGCGGTCGAAAATGCTGCGGCCTTGCGCGCTCTCGGCGTCCGACGATGCGTTCGAGGTGCCATTTGCCATGGCTTTCTTCACGTCCACAAACTGCGGCGTCGCCACTCCGCCGCTGGCCGCGGGCTCGTCGCTCTGGCTGACGTCCTGGGCTTCGGACTGATCCTCCTCGGCGTTCGAGCTGGTCTCGCTCTCTTCGTCGGCACCCTCATTGCCGCTGCCCTTGCTCTCATCAGAGAGGTTAGCAAAGATGTTGCTCGTCGTAGGCGCAGGTTTCGGCGCAGTGTCGAACACAGACCGGCCAAGGGAGCCGGCAGGCTTGAGCATTGTGCCAGACGCAAACAAGCTCTTGCCAGCAGGTTTCGCGGGGGTGGTCGAGGTCGATTGAGCGCTGTTGGCAATGCTCTCGAACACAGACTTAGTAGCCGAGGGCGTCTTCTGGGGTGAGGCGGCGGCCTTCTCAGACACCGTGGGCTTCTGAAGCTTGGTGGGCTGGTTCTCCTCCGGCTCAGCTTCGGCCTTACGCTTGTTCTTGCTTGCGGTCTCGGGAGCGCGCGCACGCTTGTTGGCGCCAGCGACGGATGCCATAAACGTGCTGCTCGGCGTTAAGTCTTCCTCGGCCTTTCGCTTGACCGTCCCGTTGGTCTTGGGCACCACGTCAGACTCGTCATCCGACTCAGGAATTCCGTGTTTCTGCTTCCATTCTTTCTTGACCGCCTCGGACGCCCTGACAGTCTTAAACTCGTACAGGCCGTACCGCAGCATGATGAGGCTCCGGCTCTTCTCGTACTCCTTGGCGAAGTTCAGAATGTTGATCTTCCAATCCTTCTTGGTGAACACTTCGTCCGCAGCATATTTCAGCCGCCGCAGGTCGAGGATGCAGAAGAACTGGCGCCTCTGGTGCTCGTCTAAGTCAGGCGGGCAGTAATGTGCCAGGAACTCGTCCGCATAGACGGAGCCGGATCGGTTCGGATCGTCGGGAACCTCTCGGGCCAACATCTCGCCGGTAAGATGACGAGGCGGAGACGGGATCCTCATCGTGAAGAGCTCGCTCGAGGTCGTGTTCGCTAGAATGCGGCCGTTCACATCGGCGCTAGACCCCCGGTGAGGTTTGCCGGGCGTCGTCGGCGGGAAGCTCTGGGTGAGCGTGTTCGCGGGCACCCGAGGGGAGAAGGTCGATTGCGCGGGTCGCGAATACAGAGCTGAGGAGCGGAACACATTTCGCGGGGTCGAGGTGACACCGGAGAAACTCGTAGACTTTGGGATGTTCGCGGGCGCATGCACGGCGGCCGACGCCGAAAACAGCGACGGCGGCGGTTTGTGGGGGTTATCGCCCGGCATCCGCCTGGGTGTCGCAACTGCAGAGGCCGAGGGCCGGTGCACGATATCCGACGCCGAGATGCTCTGGGATAGTTTGCTGGACGGTCCCTGCGGGCGACCAAGAAGCTTCCTGGAGGCGAGCTGGGTGTCGGAAGCGCGCTTCACGGGGCTGTGCGGCGCGGACGCGTTGTTGAACTCGCGCAGGGTAGGAGCAGGCGCGGCGGTCTCGGTCGGCGCATCGAACCCGGCCTTATAATCGGCCGTTGGCGCGGGAGAGCTGCGAAAGAGATTCCCAGCGAAGCCGAAGATGCTTCGTTTCTTGGCCGGCGGGTCCATGATGCGATTCGATCGCGAGCTGTGAGCTCAACGCGGACTGGGGGATGGTAAATGACGCGGCGGACGAATGACCAAACGCGGGGATACTATCGGTTCAAGACGCGGACGAAATACTGTCGAACCGCGGCCATGTGCACCGAGGCCTTGTTTTTCCGCGTCGTGTTGCGCGTCGGGGGCGGTGATGGGCGGCGTCTATCAGGCCGCGGAAGGGGGCTGTTTTCTGGCAGCCTTCCCAGGTTGCGCGGTCGGTTTGCGAGCCTCGAAGTGGAAACCCGACAAAAACGCGACCGAACAATGCGGAGAACGAAGAAAGAAACAAGAGACTCGATAAATGCCAATGGAAACGGCAATGAGAAAAAGGCACCAGGTGATGCCGTATCTCCTATCAAAAAAAAGGTCGGCTGATGAAAAAGACGACCGCACCAAATCAATGGTGGTGGTGTGCGTGTTTGGAGGGAGCAGCCTGCAGCGACGCTCTGCTTGGGCGGACGGGAAAAAAATTGCTGGAGAGTGCCCTGGCAGAACGCGGGCAGCTGGGACCCTGTCGAGCTTCTTGGGCGGGCGAGCAGCGCGTGCACAGACCACGTCTCCCGATCGATGACTGCGGAGACCGCGCCTCAGGCACCATCTGGGAGGGCGACCGTCATCGAACGGAGAACGGAGCTTGCTGGAGCAAGGCTCGGTACCTTGAAGGTAACTCGAAATGCACCATGTGGAAGGGTGACATGGCGGCTTCCTTTCTGCAAGAGCACAGACTACCCACATCCCCCAGGCACCAGCAGTGCTTCCTTTTGCCTTTTTAAGTCCACGGCGTCACGGTTTGGATATCGCGGAGGCTACATGAATGCTACAAAACCAAGACACACGAGCTCAGCTCAGGTACGGTTACGGAGACACAGTTGATGAACGGCCAAATGCGTTTTAGTCAATTGAGTGCAGTCGCGTGAGAATGAGTGGGGCGCGGCGGTTCTACCAGCTTCGGCGGTGAGCTTGGCGTGGGCGGCTCAGCAGGGAGGCCGGTTATTTCGGTTGGCTGCTGCTTGCAGGCGCAGCAACTCTAGCAAATGCATGGGAACGCGCCTGCCCTGGTCTTCGACAACGAATACAAGTTCGCGCGAAGCTGCTCGTTGAGTCACTGGGAGCCATAGTGGTATGATCGAGCCTGTGACTTGTCTAAATGACAACAATACAGCAAAGAAGCTGAACATTGTTACGTGGATACGAGGAGGCAGACCCCAAAGGATTTGTATGGTCAGCTGTAACATCATATTATTGAACCAAAGCACCAATACCCAAGGCGGCAGTCCTGTCACTTTCAACGCCGGGCAGGCAAGTCAGCGCCAAGGGACCCTGACCTCAACATAACGGCGATGCCCTGCGCCCTTGCGTACGATCGAGCCAAGAAAAAACTTGTATTTGTACAGAGACATAACTCATCGTCTGAACATCATGCACATTGCATCGCCCACTTCGCCTTCCCGCTCAGAGCTTCGCTTTGGTCTGCGCTTTCTTGAGAATGGGATCGAGCTTGGTTGCCTTCATGACGTCGCCCTTGATCTTGAGCTTGCCCGACATAAACAGGCGCTGGGCGTTCGCCTTGCCGGCCACGAGGCTGCCAAAGTCGGCCTCGGAGAGGGACAGGGTGACTGCAGTAACCCAGCCAGTCAGTCGTTCGCTTTGTTTCAAGCTGTTGAGGGTTGTGGGAAGAAGAAACAGAGGCGACACGCACCATTCGGCTTCTCGCCGGTGCCCTTGCCCACGGCGCCCTTGTTCTTCAGGTCGATGTGCCAGCTCTCAGTCTCGCCTGCGGCGTTCTTGAGGGTGAACGCGAAGACGGCGTTGCCCTGCTTCTTGGCATCCTTGCGGTCGGCCTCGCTGGCGTTGAGCGCATTGTTGATCTCGTCAAATGCCGCCGAGGAAGGGAACTTGTCTGTGCGGAAGGGGCGTTGTCAGTTACGTGGCGGTTGAATTCATGCATGCGACGCGCGCGCGCACATTGCACGTGGTGGAGGCTCGATTTGCCGAGCGAGCGGGCGGGAACGGCTCGGGGCGAACGAAACTAACCGTTCTTGAGAGACATGGCGCCGGTTGGTAGGTATAACTAGAAAATACGGATGTTAAAGCGCTGAAATTGGGTATCAAAAGTGAGTGAAAGATGCGAAATGGGGACAAGATAGAATCGTGGGGTTTGTGCTGGGCCGATCCAGGTTATGAACCTTGGGGAAGTCGCAGCCGGATGCGATGACGCTCCTCCTCGGACGTTGCATGTGAATTGTACCTCGGCGTTTCCATCGCTTCCAGGCGGCCAACCTTGCCAAGTGCGGCAGAGAAGTGGGACCCGACCTCGCAAGACCCTTGTTCGCCTTACCCACGTTCGGAAGACACCCGACCCGACGACTTGTTCCGCAATCATCCCGGAGCGAGGAATTAAGTAAGGTACACGATGCCCAGTCGCCAACCATCTTCTCTCCCTCTGATAGCTGATAGTTCTTGCAGGGTCATGACTCCACATGGATGAGAACGTCGTACCAGAAGCAGTACTGCGTCTCCTCATACCGACGCACAAGGCCCTCGACCGTGGACTGAACGCAAAGTTCAGCATGTCATCAGACATATCTCGGTCGCACACCCTCTCAAAATCGCAACGCCATGACTTCGTCTTTGACAACGTGGAAATTGTTCAGTTTGGTGTCGTCTTGCACAAACCTGAACTGTGCAAGGGCGGTGACTGCCTGGTGAAGCATACGGCGGAGTTCAGCTGCTTCCAGCAGAGCACCTTCAGGCGTGGCCAAGCACTCGCCGCCGATGTCTGATAGAAGCAGCGCTCTGGCATTACCGTAAACGACCTCTCCGGAACACTTGGGAACAACAACGCCTTTCAGAGGCTGCAGGATCGTATACATCGCCTTCTCCGTCTCGAATTCCTCGTCCCAGCCTTTCTTCTGTCTCTTCAGAATAAGCTGGGCGGGCAAACTCCACTCGGGAAACTGCGTCGTGAACGAAGCATGGACAGGTGATGGGAAACGGTCAACTATCGCCTGGATGGCTTGTTGCAGTATGGAAGGCTGTAGGCGGAGACGACGCACGTTCGGGTTCACCGCCGGTGATGATCGCCGAGGTTGCGAATACAGTGCGTGTCCGAAAGTGAAAGTACTATCATGCATGGTCCATGTCAAATTCCAACGATGCGAATACTTTGGGAACCGAAAAAGCGCGTACAACACGCTCCAGAGCTTCGGCTGGCGCGGAGTCGGCAGGGCGTGACGTTAGTCTCAGCCGTCCAGGCGGCACCCGAGGCGGCGGAGGAGGAGGAACAACGGAAGGCGTTGGCGGTCCGCGTAGTTCCGGTCAAGGTGCTTTGACGAAGGTGCTCTGCATTGGGAAGGGGACAGTGCCCGGATTCTGAGGTTTTAGAATAGAATCGAAGTGAATGTTTGAGTTGGTTGTTGAGCGTGGCAGGGCAAGGCGGAGGAGCGTGTCGTTATTGGAAGATGGTATGGCGGTGACTGAAAGCCACCTTCCCCTTACCCTTGAAACCCGTAAGACCTCACAATGGCAGGTACCGGTAAATACCATCTCCAAGTCAAACGATACCAACAGCGGCAACCCTGACCGCATGCTGCCACCCTCCAATACATTAGTCCTTGAATCTGCCAAATTATGTAGTTTTTGGGCTGAGTAGTTACCTGGTCTCTAGGGCCAGTTTTGTAACATTTATCATAATGGCATGTGGTCCTACATCTGGTGCTGTTTCTAGAGGCCGTGCGTGACTGAGAGCGGGAGCGTAAGCGTGACATGTACCGCCATGAACCCCAGAGATGTGAGAACCGTCTAGAACCGCATACTGCAATGCTTCGATAGGTAAGGTATGCAAACATGCAACGCGTTATTGGCGGAGTGCAAGTCGTCTTGCGACATACTGAACTATTAGTAAGGCATTAACATGCTCCGTCCGTGGGTCACCTGCTCTATCGCCCAGCATACCTCATGCTCAGAACAGAACAGTCGCGCAGGTGGGCCAGTGTACAGGGAAACGGCAGACTTGCCGTTCTACTTTTACAAACAAATGACCTCCAAAGTTACAAGGCAGGTAGGTACGTAGCAGTCAACTCAAGACAGCCCGACCGCCGCACATCCCATCCCAACAGCCATCACAGCCCACCCTAACCCGGACAAGGCCCCTCTCCCAGCCCCTGAATCCTTCCCCTGCTCCCCACCTCCATCAACCACATTAGGATCACCCTTATTACTCCCACCACCATTATCACTTCCATTATGCCCACCACTCGGCGCAGGAGGCGCCTGATCCCTCAAATACGCCGCGACCACCGCGCCCCAACCCCCCCCATAATCCGCCTGCGACACCACAGCACCTACCACACTCCCATCCCCCTCCCCCCCACCCTCCACCACCACATTCGCACTCGACTTGCTCCCCAGCGAGAACCACCACAGATTACCAGCCCCCTCCACCCACGCCATATCCGCCTGACAGATTTCCCCCGTCGCGCCACACTGCGGATCGCGCTGGCTGCCGTCGCTCATGCCGTTGAAGAACGCCCACATCGCCGATCCATGAATCACCGTGTTGTTCGCATGGGCAATATGCATGCCAAAGGCGCGGTAGCAGCGCGCGTCGTCGCGCGCGCCGTCAAACCCCTGCTGTGGCTTGACGCAGTGCGCAAAGGACGGGTCGTCGGGGAAGGCAGGGTTCGCGGTCCAGGGGGCCGGCGCGGGAAGGGAATTGCCCTGCCCCTGCCAGTAGGGGGACTCGGACTGGTGCAGGGCGAGGTAGGTGTTTTGGGCGCTGTGCAGGGCGTATTGGTAGAGGGTGGCGTGTTCGAAGGCGGTGCCGAGGAGCCAGGTGGGGTTGGTGTTTTGGAGGAGGGCGCCACGGCCGACGGCAATGTTTTGTGTCGGTGGGGGCGGGGAGGAGGGGTTCGGGTTGTCGAGCGCGTGGTCGGCGACCCAGCCCCAGAGGTTTTCGAGGTAGGCGGCGCCTGTCGGGGTGATGTGCAGGAGGGCGAAGGCGGCTTTGCAGTTGGCGATGGCCGGGGAGGAAGGGGAGGCGCAGGTCGCGGTGATGGAGGTGTCGATGGAGCCGCCGACGCGGACGGAGCTGCTCCAGACGCCGACGTCGCCTGGGTTCGGGCCGGCGATGTTGATCTGCAGGAGGATGGCGCCCGGGAGGACGTCAGCGACGGAGATGAGGAGGTCGGTGAGCTGCGCCACGCCGCGGTCGCCGGGCCTGCCGAGCTTGACGACGGGCTGCGGGTTGTTGGCGACGGCGAAGAGTGCGCCCGCGCCCGAGATGACGCTGTACACCTCGCCGATGAGCCGCGAACCGGGAGGGACGAAGATGGTCACGTTGGTGCGGTAGATGCCCTGGGGGAAGAAGACGATTTTGCAGCCGGCGTGTTTCGCGAGAATGGCGTTGATGGCGGGGCCGTCGTCGTGAAGATCTGCTGATGGTGAGCAGGTGATCTAGCTTCGGGGGGGCGGGAAGGGGGGGGGGGTGGGTTAAAGGACAACGTACTGTCTCCGTAGACTGGATGGTCGGGGTCGCCCTTTATGCTAACGACCTGGCTGATGTCGTACTTTTCATACTGCGGTAAGGGCGCAGTAAAGTACTTCCCATCCGCCAAGAGCCCTGGCGGCCGACGGACCAGGACGGTTTTGCCGGTCTGATAGCCGTCGGGGGTGCTTAAGCACAGTCAGCTTCTGTGGCAACTTGACCTCGCAGGGACCAAAACTCACACGTTCCCCATGACCCAGACCGCCGGAACCGACCCCTGAAGCAGTGTCGTGCCAGTCGACGACCGCACGGCGATCGCGTCGCTGACGTCAAAGTTGTCCAGCACAAGCGAGCCCTCGCCGTTCCCGCTTACATAGGTATTGACACCCACAGTGCACTTCGACACGGACGAATCGACGATGGACACGGTCCCGCTGCTGTTGACCGTACTCAGGTCCACGCCAAAGTTGCAGCTGGTGAAGCTACACCCCTGGATCGTGGTGACGTAGGAATGCCTGATGAAAATACCCGTGCTACAACCGTCAAACTTCAATCCTTTGAGCAGGTACTGCTGGTTGGCGAGCTGAAGGCCGATGGCTCCGCCAGTGAAGGAACAGTCCGAGATGATGGTGCCAGAGCCGCCTTGCTCCATGGTGATTCCGATGTGACCTGACGACGGCGGCATCTTGATGTGGACATTGGTCAAGCTGCAGGCCTGCGAGACGGACCAGTCGATGGCCCTGCCCACCACGTCGGCGGCGACCCTGGTCGTGTCAATGTTGAAGTTGCGCACGGCCATGTAGAAGTTCTTGGTGGCGCCATTGTCGCCTTGGTGGTCGTCGTAGCCGTTGATGACGGGCTTTCCCCCGAGCGCCGGGTCGGCAACCAGTGTGGGCGGACTTAGCGGGTCGCCCACCAAGAAGGTGCTGACGAGCATCTGGATAGGCTTCTTGATCAGGTATGTGCCTGGCGGGACGTAGATGTAGACTGGCATGGTGGTGACGGTGTTCCCCGCCCGGTTCCCAGCTACGCCCGGGTCAGCATCGGCGTCCTTCGTGGTGAGCGTCTGCGGTCTCCCAATAGACAACATACCATTAATGGCCTGGTTGAAGGCATCCGAAGCGTCCTGATTCCCCGAGTTGTCTGCCCCATATTGAACCACGGTGCGATAGTACTGAAAGCCCGAATCGGCAGCGTACGGCGTTGTCCCGTTGTGGCCGATTTGCGCCCGCCACCATGTCTTCGGGCTGCCGGCAGATAGCGCTTGACAGTCGTCGTTTTGGCGGACTAGTAACTCGTCTGGCCGTGGTTGAGGGGTAGCTTGAGCTGCCACGAGGAGCACAGCCGCACATATCAACCGACAGAGAACTTGAACCATCATGATGCATCAGGCTCACCGCTCGAGGAACGACGGCAGCGCGCCATCTGCGAAAACAGTCAAATATACACAAATAAAGCCAACGCGTGAGTCAAGCCGCAAGTAACACGAGAAGGCTCCTTGGCGGAGCTGCGCCATCAGCATTAATGTGAGTCGGGCTCGTTGGTTAGAAAGTCCAGAACAGCGCCTCCCAACGGCCCGTCAAGCGCAGGGTCCTGGCCGGAATTCCCCTTCCTGTAAGAATGTCACAAGGGCCGCGCAGCACCAACAACAAGGCAGGGGCTAAATGACAGGTGCATCGATGCAACGATGCAACGGCGGAGGGCGGCTATCCTCGCTGCCTGCTGGGCTTGGGGGCGACTGAGGGATCGGCATGACGATGGGCTGCCTGTGCCTCTCTCCATTGGACCGCCAACACGTCTCCCAAGACACTGGCTCGAATGCGCTCTGACATGGTTTGGTACGAGGGGCCCAAGGGGCACGTCTCAAACCGGAAACGAACTGACGTTCGGTGTGGACTGCCAAGCAGTCATGTACGGCTAAAGTCGAATGAGGAAAAAGTGCCAAAAGAAGACGACGTGGGCCTGATTCGAACAGACGCTCCCGAAGGAACAAGATTTCTAGTCTTGCGCATTAGACCACTCTGCCACCACGCCTTGAGCACTTACAACAGGTAAGGCAGCTTATGAGTGAATGCCACAGCGGCACAGCTCCGCCCCACACATCCAACGGCGCCAAGACTGGACCCTTTCGCGCCGCCTAACTGCAGCCAAACTTACTTGTAGTAACACATGAACACGCAGCACCAACGGAAGTTGCGAGACCTCATCCCTGGTAACGAATCCTCCTCACTCGTTCGCAACGTCCAGCTTTGCGCTGTGTCTTGCAATCTTCCTACACGTCCAAATATGTGTCCGCACTAAACGACGGTCCTATTTACGTAACAAATCGCCGGTTGCCCTCCATGTCCGCCCTCGTGTCGCTCGTCGGCTGGAGCTTCCTTCCAGGCGTGCGTCTCCCCCCGTATCCTCTCCCATTCCCCCAACTAACCCACGTCCGCACCCGCAGCTCGTCACCAGCTGGACGCAATCCCTCTTCTACGCCATCACCATCCGGGCCGGCGACCCCAAACCGCAGCCCGGCACGCCGCGCTTCGCCGAGCACCGCCGGCGCATCCACATCCTCGTCGTGACCCTCTACCTGCTCTACACCATCTACGAGGCCGACCACGACGTGCAGCGCGCGGGCTCCTTCTACGCCGACCTGGGCGTGCCGCTGCACGCGACCGACCGCGAGATCAAGTCGCGCTTCCGCCGCCTCGCGGCCCTACACCACCCGGACAAGGCCTCTTCCTCAGGGACCAGCGCGGCCGACGCGAACGCGTATTTCGTGCACCTCAAAACCGCCGCCGACACGCTGTCCGACCCGGCGCGGCGGTTCGCGTATGAGCGCTTCGGCCCGGCCGCGGTGGCCTGGCAGCGGTGCGTCACGGTGCGCGACTTCGTCGTGCGCGGCGCCCAGGGCATCGTGCCGTACTACGGCACCGCGGCGGTGTTCCTGTACGGGCTGGGGCTGCTGGGGTATCTGGAGTGGGGGCGGTACGAGCGGTGGCTGGTGCTGGCCGCGCTGTTCGTCTTTGAGGCGCACTGCGTCACGCGGCCGGGCTTGCCGGCGGTGCTGGAGAAGGTGGTGAATCCGGTGCTGGGGTGGGTCGCGCCGGGACGGGCGCCGTATCTGCAGTTTCAGGCGATTGCGTTGGCGAGGAAGTTGAGCGTGACGGTGTATATCGCGTTTTCGCAGATTGGGCCGCTGCTGACGGCGGATACGTCCGGCGGCCAGGTGGCGGTGGGTGGGCGAAAGGGGGCGGATGACGAGGCGGCGCTGAGGCAGGGGCTGGAGAGGCTGGACATGACGGTGAAACGGCTGGATGCCGACGTGACGAGGCTGCTGGAGACGGAGATGGCGCCGTTTGCGGGGGACGTGGAGACGCGGAACTCGATGTGGGCTAAGGTGAAGGAGTGGCTGGTGCAGAACACGATCAGGTCCGATCCGATGGTCCGCGATGCGCTGGGGAGGTCGTTCGCCAAGCGCAGGATGGATGCGCCTGCGGGAGCCAGGGGCACCAAGTGACCATTTACACTGGGTAGACGAGGGATAGACAAAAACCTAACTATTTTGCGAACATGCTGAACTGCTCCGTTGGTTACCCTCAACCTAAAATTGGACTCCGCTGCGTCGCCTAGCACACTCGAAGGGCATAGCAGGCGTCAGTGTTCGGTGGAAGAATGCGAAGCCACCAGTCTCAGCCGTTTAACAACTACAGGATTGCTCATTTCACATACACACCACATAGTTGCGTATCTGCTCACCCCCCTGAAACTCAAATCGCAATTCCAGTTATCAAAGAGAACGCCCAAGCCAGACCAAGACCGAGCCGTGTAAGTTTAAAACTCCAAGCTCCCTAAGTCCTCAAGCCAGACGGAAATCCCCAGCCCCAACTCCATCCCAACCGTCCACTCCACAGAAGAAAACAAAAACAGCTACCTCCGTCCCAAAAAAAAAAAAAAACGAGGCTAAATCAGTTCCCCATCCCCATCCTCCTCCCCAAAACCCCCCTCCTCCTCCTCCTCACTCCACTCAACCTCAGCAGCCGCCTTCTCCGCCAGCCTCTGCACCTCGGCCAACCCACTCAGCTCCGCGACATACTCGCGGCTCGCCAGCGCCCGTTTCACAAATTCCCACCCCTCAGCCTTGTACGCCGAGACAATCGGCTCGCTGCACGCGCTGCACTGCGGGTACGACCGGCCATGGATGACCATGTTCTGGAAGCTCGCCAAGAACCCGCGGATCTGGTGCGGCACCAGCCCCAGCGCGTGATCGGGCGGGTCGCGCTCGGGGGTCGAGCCCGGGGTTGTGGGGGTTCGAGGCGCGGGCGCGTGGTGCTTGAGGGAGTGCTGCAGGACGCTGGTGAGGAGTTCGACGAGGAGGGCGGAGGCGATGGCGGCGACGCCCGGGCGAGTCACGGTGCATTGCTGGTCGAGGGTTTGGTCTTTCATGGACTGTGGGGGTGGTGTCAGTGGTACGTTTATGCTGGGTACAAAGTTTGAGAGAAGACTTACGTCGGCGGCAACAACCACGTCGTTGCAGAAGTAGCAGCCGAGTGTAGCCTCGCTGCCATCCGTCGGCGCGGCGCCGTGCCGCATCACCACGTACGTGTCGAAGCCAAGCGCCGCGTTCATGACGATCTTGTCGGACGCCTTGCCCATTAGCGTCGGCAGCCACCTCGACTCGCGCGTGTCCATGAGGAGGAAGATGGCGTCGTGCGAGTCCACCAGTTCCTGTAGTTTGCTGAAGTCCGCCTTTACCCTGGCTTCGTCCTGAACGGGATGGCCGAGCATCGGCACGGAAAGCACGTGTCCCTCGGCATCGACCCCGGGGTAGATCTCCTTCAGAGACTCGGCAGCACGCAGCGCCTTGGGCTTCCCTCCACTCAGGCAGTCGCTGAACTGGAACAATGGCTGCCGCACCGGGTTTGAGAAGGACACGGCGCCATAGTCGACAAACGTGATCTTCCGCACGCCCCAGCCCATCAGATTTCTGGAGACGTAGCTCCCTAGTGTTCCTGCGCCGAGCAACAAGCACTTCGTGTTCTTGATGGTGTCCAGATCGAGATTGGGAGCCAACCGCCACTTCATCAGCTTGAGGTTGAGGTCGACAGCCTGGTCGGCGAGCCGCGTCGGATCCATGTATTCCGACAGGTTGGCAAGTCGCGCCCTCAGCTTGCTGCTGCCGTCTCTCTCCCAGCCCGTCACGCTGGGCATCTTGGATGACTGTGAATTGGCCGCCTCATCCGCGGCCAAGGAGAGGATGATACTACGGGCCTCGTGCCTCCGTGCCTGTGTATCGCGATAGCAGAGAATCTGAACCTTATTCAAGCGATACCTCTGCTTGATCAGGACCAACAGGTTTCGGAGCGGCCAGGACGGAGATTCTGGGTAGTTAGACGGATCCACAAACGCGACGTATCGATCTTGCTCCTCGACGCCGTTGAAAAAGCCCGACTCAAAATCGCGCAGCGAGCCAATCTCCCACTGATAGCCAATGTCCAGATATACATCGTCGAGCAGAGGCTTTGGTGTGCCGTCCTCGCCGCGCACCTTTTTCGCTAAGAAGAAGCCATGCTCCCCTTCGGTGCTGACGACGTAGCGCCACGTCCCGACGGCTTCAACGAGTGCTGTGCTCTCATCCGCGCTCAGCCGTCCCACCGGCCCGGTCTGCTTCCATGAAGGATCCGAGTGCAGCGCGGGGAACGCAAACCAGTATGTGAAGCGGTATTTCTTGAGGTCTGCGAAAGAAAGAATGGCAAACGATGAGAGCAGCGACGGAACTGAGTAGATCGTGCCGTCCTGTATCGCTTCCCATATCTGCCGAGTGGCGTCAGATCAAACGTCGCAGTACAATATGAAAGTACTGCACACACCTGGCGACCAGCGTCGGTGATCATGGCGCTCTTGTCCGTGTTCTTGAAGTCTTCAATCGTGTTGACGTTCTTGATATACCCCTTCGCGCGGCTCATGCCGGCAGGCACACTGCATGCTCTTTCAGCCCTGTTCATGGTGCAGAGAGCAAGTCGCACAGAAACATCAACTCACTCCTTGCTTGTGAGTGCATTTCCCAGAATCTGCATCCTCGTGCTGGCCTCCGGATCGGCCTGTGCGCGCGGCTCGTACAAGCCCAGGACCGGACGCGCCGAATCGTCGAGTTTGTCATGATCGAGCTTTGACGAGAAGAGGGCGGAGTAGAAAGGGAGCTCGATCTCCGACGAGAACGGCACAAATTTGATGGCCGCCATTGCGGTCGACCGTGGTCGGCTGACGCTCGGTGACGGTTGGAGAGTAATCTCAAGCGTCTATCTGTTGTGATCGCAGGTACCGCTGAGTGACTGAGTTAATCGATTCCCAGAAAGTGGACGAGATCGTTGTCCGTCGTTGTTGGGCGATGGCGACAATGGTGGGTTGATGAGACCGGTATCTTTAGAGCCTGGGCAGTCACAAAAGAGCTGTTTGCTCTAAGTTGGTGCTCTGGCTGAGGTTGCTGAGTCCGGTAGCGTGTGTCAAAGGAAAATAATGATAACTGAATGTTGAACCGATTTTGAATTCACGGCCGAGCAGAGGTGACGAATGTGTGATTCTGCTTGGCGCTGGTCAGCTGTCGTTCCGCTCGATTGGTGAATGACCCAAATGTGTCACCGGATCCATGCTTGGAAGTCTTCAGGCGGTCGTTGCTCTTGTAAGCACGAGGCAGCCATGGATACCTCCATGATGGCGGGGAGCTCCTTTCATTCAGCCTGCCCCCGCACTCGCTCCCCGATGACAAGGCCCCAGCTTCCATCTGCTGCCCCTCCGGCTAATATCCGGCTGAGGGACAGCCAAGGCTTGGCGTGCACAGCGTAACGCGTAGATTGGCAGCGGGGACGCGTTTGCTCGCGTCTCACACTGGACTGCTATCAGAAGTCTGTGCTGTCCCAAACGGGTGCGCTCTGCTAATTGACAAGTCAAACCACGGGAGCCTTCTCGAGTTGGTCCGACGCAGTATCGACTGGCCTGTGATTGCCTATCTATAGTCAAGGTAAAGCCACCTCGACGTGGTATTGTCACATCAACACATACTGGCGAGATAGAAATCCAACACCTACCAGGACTTAAGCCAGCAACATCACCTCGCCTTTTCCACAACACCACAGCCTTTTCTTCTCACCTCATACAAGTCGGCAGGCTTGTGAACTGGATGCATTGCAGCTAACCGAGTGATCTTGCCCGCTGCAGATCAATCCCCACCCAACCTACACACAATTTACACACCCTCATTTCCCTTTGGCCAAACAAAGACCGAGACACTTCACGTGTAAAAACCAGCTGCACTGGGCAATTCTGTTTGTTTAAACACGCACACCACCATGTTCGTCGGCATCTGTGGCAGTACGTCAATCCCTCTTCTCCCTCTCCCTCTCCCTCGGTACTGCTCTGTCGCGGTTGGTTTCTAAAGGAGCTGGCAGGCATCTGCGCGGGCAAGCGCACCATCGCCCGCTATCTTGTTGACCACCATGGTTTCACTGAGCTTCACCTGGCCCCTCGTCCCAGCAAGCATGATGCTGTCGACGGCAACAATTCGGGCGAGTCTAGGCCCACCGCAGCCGGTCATCGACGTCTGTTCGCAACCCCCGACGAGCTGCTCGACTTCGTCACCAGGCGCTGGCGCGAGCGGTGGGTGACGACCGACATCCCCGACGAGGCCGTGCTCGACATGTACGCGCGCCGCCCCTTCTTCCTGCTCATCAGCGTCGATGCGCCCCTGACCGTCCGATGGCGGCGCTTCCAAGCGCGGAGTAAACAATTGGCCGCCAGTCCTACCACCACCACCATCACCACCACCACCACCGACCCGTCCGCTCCACCCACCTCCAACACCAACACCGACGCCCTCACAACCCTCGAAGCCTTTGCCACCCTCTCCGACACACACCTCTACTCCCCCACCACCGGGCTCCACCCCCTCCTCTCGCGCGCCTCAGTCCGTCTTCTCAACACCTCCTCCTCTTTAGCACACCTCTACGCCACCCTCGGCAAGCTCGACCTGCTAAACCCTGACCGCCTCCGCCCCTCGTGGGACTCATATTTCATGTCCCTCGCGTCCCTGGCGGCCCAGCGCAGCAACTGCATGAAGCGGCGCGTCGGGTGCGTGGTGGTGCGCGACCGGCGCGTCGTGTCGACGGGGTACAACGGCACGGCGCGGGGGCTGCGCAACTGCGGCGCGGGCGGGTGCGGGCGGTGCAACGCGGGCGAAGGGTCCGGGCACGGCCTGGCGACGTGTCTGTGTCTGCATGCGGAGGAGAACGCGTTGCTGGAGGCGGGGAGGGAGAGGTTGCGGGACGGGGCGGTGCTGTACTGCGATACGTGTCCGTGTCTGACGTGTAGTATCAAGATTGTGCAGGTGGGGATTGGCGAGGTGGTGTATAGCCAGGGGTATAGCATGGATGGGGAGACGGCGGCGGTGTTTCGGCAGGCCGGGGTGAGGTTGAGGCAGTTTGTGCCGGTGAGTTTTTGCGTTGCGCGCTGTGTCCCGGGTTGTGGTGAGGCGTTGCGTTGCGGATGGTTGAGACTGATGATGTGTGCAGCCTGCTAATGGTCTGATTCACCTCGAAAAACCCGAGCTGTACACCACCGCTTAGAACTATCTTTCTACGTGAAGCATCACTCGTGTTCACGAACCTACCCTATCAGGTCTTTCCAGCTGGGTCATAGGCAATAATGATCCGCGAAGGGGATGGAGCAAAGGGCAAGCAGGATCGTGAGTATATTGATGAGTATATCTGTTCCCAAACGTCCTTTAGTGCTGGGGTTACTCGCGACCGCCTACACCAAACCATATCCTACCCACCCCCTCAGAGCATGCGGTGCATTGCTTCACTACGCCGACAGTGAAATTGCTGGGCAACAATCATGTGCCACGGTTGACGTGCCGAGCTTGACTTGGCTGCCCAGCTACGGACAATACATGAGCCAACAGTCCTCCGCATATACCCTCAGTTTTCCAACGCTATAGACGAAGTCCGCATCTCCAGGACCCGGACCTCGCAGAAACAGTGGCTCGAAACCCAACATCAACGTATCCCCTGTGACTTCGTACGTGGTCTGGTTGGAGACAGTTACCTGAGCGATGGTCGTCGTTTGCTGCAGGACCAGCCGAAGGGTTGCGGCGTATCCGACTTCCTCCCACTTCTCTAGAATGATGGAGCGGCGACGGTGTTCAAACTTGGCCAGCAACACAATGTGCACTTGGTGGTTTGACGCTGCGAACCACCACTCCGCTTTGCGTCGCAATCCCTCCAGTGATTGCGAGATCCCTGCTTCGACAACCAGTGCAGGCCAAGCATCTCCAGATTTCCGTTCTGGTCTTGGGCCGCCGCTTGAATCAGCTTCCCCAACGTCGCCCTTGAATTGACCTTGTAGTATTCGATACGTCGGGGCACCGATGTGTCTCCAGTCGCGCTCGCTCCCACTTCGAATAAGGCCGAACCAAAACAGGTTGTAGATCCCGAGATGGAGTGATTCATGTAGTTGGTTTTGATGGGTGATGAGAAGGATCTGGCGGGTTGCTGTCGTAGTGGCGGAAGCGGAACGTGCGGCCTCGTGTATCTCGTTCCCGTTCGATCTCGGCGAAAGAGTCCGGAGAGACATCTAGATAATCAGTATGCTACCCAGGACTGGACAATTGAGGAGGAATATTGTACGTGTGACGGCTAGGAAGTCTTGAGGGTTGCAGTCAATCTTCTCGAAGAGAGTTCGTGTGCCGGTGTATTGAAGTTTAGGCGAGCGTCGTCTTCTGTCGGCTCGTCTGATGTTGGGGTGCCTAACGACACCGTCGGAGAGGCTGGCAGCCTCGGTCCGCTTGAAGCCATGACGAGAACGTAAGGGAGATCGGAGATGCAATGTGTTTCGATGGCTAGGAGGCGAGATGTGGGATAAGTGAAGAAAGAAAGATGCGTGGGGAGTGGAGGGGTAAACAATCCGAGCGTAATCAACATGCTGAAGCTCGGATGTGGAGCATACGAGTGACCGTGTAGAGGACGAAAGAACGATCCATACAGCTCGTGAACGGAAGTCTAATGGGAAAGGGGGTTAGAGGTATCAAATAGTATTAATAGGAAAGAAATGTATAGTAAGTGAGCTGCCAGACTCCCCCAATATGGCGAAATCCGGCGCGCCGTGCGAGAATATTTCCCCCGTCACCAGGGCTAGATGGCTCAGGTCCAGAAGGACAAATGCGGCATCAACACAATGAAGCGCCGTCCCCTAGATCCCATCATATCCCTCGTTCCAACGACTCCATCCAATAGATGCCTTTCCAAGCTGACCGAGCAATCGAATACCGGTAGTCCAGGAGAAACGTTTTGGGGGTTGCCGTTGTCGCGCATCGGGTTCGCGTGGTAGATGTTGCTGGGGTATCGTCGCGAATCGGCCAATCGACTCCGGGATAGAACCGCCCTCCCCTTCGCTTTCAAACCCCTACTCGCCTCCATCCCCTTCCCCGGGCTCCCTCCTGCCGAGCAGGCCAGGAAGCCCTCCATCACGGCTCTCTCTCTACCGCCTCGCAAACTCGTCTCATGCCGCAAGTGCGCCATTACTCCATCGCGCCCGTTGCATCATCACAATCCTACCCGCTCTCCGTCATCCCCTTTACACCCTCCGGCTCCGTCAAGAGCTTTAGACGACTGCCGCGCGCTTCTCCTTGCGGGCTTGCAGCTTCTTGTGGATGAAGAGGAAGATGAGGGCGACGGCGACGACAAAGACGATGCAGAAGACGACCATGACACCGGCGTTCTCGCCGGCCCAGTTGCTGCGCTTGGCGATCTGGGAGAAGGCGTCGCGAGCGACGATGGGGAGGTTGACGGCAGGCATTTTGGAGGAGGAGTGGAGAATACTACAAAGAACCAAATATGTTAGCGATCAATGTTAAGACGTTTTGCGAATTGATTTGGCGCGTTTGACTCGGCGCAAATGGCGTTGTTGTCTCGGTCTGTCGCAAACTGGTGGGTTGCGCCCTGCGCTGCACTTGGCGCGCGAGAGCTGTTCGTGGGGGTTCGTGCGTTGCGAGCGCACCCGTCGCAGCTCGGCTTGTGGCAGCTCTTGGCATCCGTCATGCGGCGGACCTCACGAGCGGTGCTTGAAGAACGGGGAAAAGCGCGCAGAGATAGAATTGTGCAATTTTGAAGCTCGAAAGCTAGTCGATCTTGGAGCACAGCACCCAATTGGATGCATTGAAGATGGCTTACATTATGTTTTCGATGTGTATATAAGGGCGGATGGCGAGAGAGCACGACAACGGTAGCTTCGGAGACTCTGTCGCAAGAGCGCAAATTCCACCTGCAGGATGGTTCTGAGGAGCCGAGAGGACGGGCGAACAACACAAGACGAGCTTGGATCTGGAGGATGACGGGCCAATTGGGGGATCGGGCGTGGCAGTCTCCTGGCGACGGGCAGAGATGTCGAGTGAGGTTGGGGGAGGAACGGGAAAAAGATGGATGGAAATGGCGGGCGGGAGAGGAAGGAAACAAAATAACGCCAGTGGGGCTCGCTGCTGGGTGCTTGCTCCGGCAGAGAAACAAGAAAGCTTGGCCGCCGCCCGGAGGCACGGGGACAAGCGATGCCAGCCCATGCAGGGCATTTTTCTGCCGCTGCGCGAATTTCCATTGCTGACCGCCCCAGCTGCTGCCGCGCAGAAGCTGGCTGGGAGCTCGGCTCTGCCGGGGTCTACCATGTGGAGCTTAGCAAGCCTCCAGTCTCCAATTCTCCACGGGCAGCACCGACGGGGCCCACGACTCGCGCTTTTTCACGCTGCCGCATTGGATGCACGACGGCTCAAGAGTTCTACGTTGCTCCACGATGGAGCTAGGTGCTCGCGTGGAACGGGGATTGCCGCGCAGGCCAGCAAGTGACGGATGTGGCTCGCGCCCTGACTCTCTCTTGTTGACGACAGCAGCATCGACACCACACGCTCGGTCGCCGGGCGAGACCTGCATCGTCGGGCGATCGTGGAGTTGAGGCCGGGACGGCGACGAGAGCGGAAAGTGTGTGGACTCGACCCTGCTAGCTCGCCTCGAATTCGCGGGTGTCCCACTGGCCGGTGGGCCCGTCGAGGAGGCCCGTGAGATGAGTGAGCACTGATCACCTCCGCTAATGAAATGAGAGAGCGCTTCCCTCGCAACCAATTCTTCAGGTCCCAGACCGTCTCGCGCTTCGCGTTCGGCTTGTGAGGTATCATCGCGTCCAGTCTGTAGCTGGTGGCGGTGGTGGCGCGCGGCATTGACAGTACTCCGTACTTACTGTGTACTGTGTACTATGTATACATAGGAACCTTCAAAAGTAATCCGACCGCATCAATTGCCATTTTTTCTGCTTCTTGCTCGACGACGTCGCAGATGAGAACGCAGTCTTGTACCACATTGGCTGAGTCCGGCACCCCCTAGCCGAAAAAACAGGTACACCAAATCGGCAGGTCGATGCCTATCTACTCTTAAGACGCAAAGTACTTAGTAAGAATGATTGGGAAAAGATACGGGTCAAAGAGCTTTGGTGTACCTATTATTTTGACCACAAGGTGTCCGGGTCTGGACGGCCATGACCGCGGCTCCAACGAGCAAGCCTTATGTCAGTGCGCACCACCCAATCGGCAACGACGTCAAGAACCCAAATGGTTACTCTCACAGACAGGCACAATTCACTCACTAGTACGAATGGTCCATTATAGGTTTGCACCTTGTAAAAAGACATCCCGGATGCATTGTTCCCTTATCCAAGGTGTAATAAAAACCCGCGTTTTGGCCAGGACATTCACAAACAGCCTGTCCCTTGCTATCTCTGCTTTCGAGATCATTTCCGCCACCCCACTACGGCACTACTTCATCCCTCTCGCATGCCGTGGTTCCGATACTTCCACGGCGTGTGGAGCCTGCCTCTTCGCTGGTTTCCGGGGCGAGATGCGCAGAGGCGTGGTCGACCGAGGGAAGCGGACTGAACTCGCTCCGTTCGCTGGCTTCGGTTGTGAGAGTACTACTGTCACTTACACAGTGGTGCAGGCAATGAAGTATTGCATAGGTATTCCTTGCTGCGCGAATATATACATATATAAGGTAGCAGTATATCTCATGATACATGCTCTACTCATCACTCATGCTCTCCTCCCAGCTCGCTTCTACCCTCAACAGCAACGCACCACCCAGCCAGACAAGTGCTCACGACGGACATCGCGCTGCGCTCAGCACGAGATCGGCGAAGGACCAGGCGGGTTATACGCCTTGCCGCCGTTGTCAGGCTGGCCGGTGGCGCCGTAGATGTTGATGAGGATGCTGGGGTCGGAGGCACTGTACGCGCCGGGGAAGCTGACCGTCTGCCCCGGCGAGAACGACCCGGAGCCGGAGACCTTGATCTGGGCGCACGACTGGTAGAACTGCGCCGCGCCCTGGTGGCTGGCCGAGTGCAGGGCGAGCACCTCGACGCGCAGGAGGTACTGCCCCGGGGCGATGCACTGCGGCAGGTTGAAGTAGACCCAGCCGTTGTTGTTGATCAGGTTGTCGACGCCCCATTTCTTGCTGCCGGTGTCGAACCCGTCTTGCCAGATCTTGAACCTGTTTCGGGGGTTGTGTTAGTCTTGGGCGACGGCCGTTAACCATGGAGAGCAAACATAGATGCATACCACTTCAGACCGCTCTGGCTCGCCGACGCAGCATTGTCGACCTTGGCCAGGTACGCCATCACGGGGCCCTTGTGCGAGTGCGCGATCGGGTTGTCCGGGTCACCGGAGAACTGGGCACCGCCGATGACATGCTGCCAGTACGAGCCGATCCGGTCACCGGCCTTGACGTCGATGACAGTCTGCGACTTGGAACCGCCCTGGCCGCACACCATGTTCGAGCTCGTGACATCCTGCACCGGGTTGTTATTGTTCGGGGCGCGGAGGCCGGTGAGCTGGCCCTGGTCCTGGCCGTTGACGGAGACCTTCTGGAAGATGGTGTGCGCCGAGGCGCCGTAGGCCAGGAAAGCCACAAGCGAGAACTTCATGATGACTCGTCGTTGGTATCCGGATTTGACAGCAAGAAGGGCGACCTGGGGTGACAGGATCGACCAGAAACCAGGGGCATAGCTACGTTAGTTATATAGCCCACACGCCATCTAGACAAGTACCATGTGGGCGGGAACAGAGGGAACGACACCCGGCAACGGAGCCTTGGGTCCGTTGGCTGGGCCGAGAGAAGCACCGAATCTCGAAATCCCGGGCACGTCAAGACCTGCAGGCATATTGACGATCTGCAACCTTCTCCTACATACAGTGGTTGTCTGACGAATGGGCGCGTCCGGGGCCGCAGTGCTCGGGCCGTGGGATGCAGGCCCGGTAGTCGACGATGGCGGGGCCCCGGATTTCGTCATGGGTTGGGCAATCTAATCACATAGACTGGCTCAGACTGGGTGGTATATTGCCCAGGCTTGCGTCGAATGCCGCGTGCCTGGGTTGGACAGCAGCAAGGAGTGGGTGCCGATGTCCAAGCTCGCAAGTGTCGCAGAGTATATTAGGCGGTCGTCTATCTGGTCCAGTTAGCGGCGAGTGATCTGCGCTCGAGAGAGGTCAAGACGGAAGCAGTCCCAATTGAGCCGGCCGCCAAGCAGCACTTGGTCTTCTCGGCGCGGTCGGTCACGCTCCCCGTTCGATTCGCAAGTGGCATGCAACGTCGGGGGGCAGATCCGGACATGGCGACTTCGGAACGTCGAGATCCAGGTTTGGCCGGTGCGATCGAAAAAGATAAGCGAGCGACTGGAACCTCAGTGGTGAGGATGCTGTGTAACTGTGGTAAGCGACAGCTTGCAGGCGGACTGGCCGCTTTCGTCATCGTTTAGTTAAGAGGAGTCTGTCTACAAACGGTCCTTTCTAGGAGAATGCAGCATCCTGGACATAAGGAGTGGTTATCGAAAGGACGGCGGCGCGCAATCACGTTGCCGAGGCAGCGAAGGTGGAACAAGCAAAGCGAGACACACGAATCCGTGGATTCAAAAGGTAAATGATATATATTTCTTGCTGTGATATCTCAGCATTGTCTGGGAAATCACGCACTCCGCATCTGCAGTAACCAACATGGTGAACAAGGCGGTTGTTTGAAGCCAGGTCCAGAGTGGTGGTGGGTTGTGTGAGATGCAGGTCCAAGGTGTGAAAGCTGGAGCCGCGAGTAAGAAGGTGCACAAGAACGACAGAGCTCCACCTCTACACCCACCCAATCAGACAGCGTCAGTTGTCAGAGCAAGTGGTCTGTGCCGAGCTCCAACTCGCAGCAGCCAGCGACGAACTGGAGACGACGCTCGATTGTCAATTGCGCCGCCGCACCCGATTGACGCAGCCATTGCTCGACACCAGCCGCAGCCATGGCGAGCAAGCTGACCCCTTTCCTCATGCGGACGGCCGTCCGGTTGGCGAGCCGGGCAGCAGTGCGGCCAATGGTGCCGCAGACCCGCGCATTCTCCCTCTCGGCGAGGAAACAGAGCGACAACCTCATGGTGGTGAGTTGGAGCTGCATCGGACTGGGCTGGCTTGGGATCAACCAGCCATTGCGGACAGCATGCTGACTGCTGTGTCTTCACAGCACCGCAACACGCCCGACAACAACCCCGACATCCCCTTCAAGTTCACCGAGCAGAACGAGGCCATCATCACCGAGATCCTCAAGCGCTACCCGCCGCAGTACAAGAAGGCCGCCGTCATGCCGATTCTCGACCTCGGCCAGCGCCAACACGGCTTCACTAGCATCAGCGTCATGAACGAGGTGGCGCGCATCCTCGAGATGCCCCCCATGCGCGTCTACGAGGTGGCCTCCTTCTACACCATGTACAACCGGACACCAGTGGGCAAGTTCCATGTCCAGGTCTGCACGACGGTACGCCACTCCTTATCCTGGCACATCTGTGTCGGTTCGATCTGAAGGGGGTGTGATGCTTACATTCTCATCTACACATGTACAGACGCCGTGCCAACTCGGCGGCTGCGGCAGCGACGTGATCGTGAAGGCGATCAAGGAGCACCTGGGCATCACGCAGGGCGAGACGACGGCGGACGGGCTGTTCACCTTCATCGAGGTGGAGTGCCTGGGCGCGTGCGTCAACGCGCCGATGGTGCAGATTAACGACGACTACTACGAGGACCTGACGCCCGAGTCGATCCGGTCGCTGCTGACGGCGCTCAAAGAGAGCGTGGCGGACGTGAGCAAGGCGCCCAAGCCGGGCCCGCTGAGCGGGCGAGACACGTGCGAGAACAGCGCCGGCATCACCAACCTGACGGAAGAGCCGTGGGGCGTCGAGAAGACGAGGGACGATTTGTAGACTAACGGCGCATGATAGACGGAGTTTGTACAAAACGGGAAGAAGCCATCTGTGTGTGTCTCGTATGTCCAGGACAGGCTCGCTCGCTGACTGAATATGCCCACCACCCATCGCATCTCATAAAAACGGACCGAATACCACCTGCTTCACGTTGTGCTAACGCACACGGATTGTCACCTATGGGCGTTGCATCCCGCGACTCCGAGTGATTCGTCTTATCACGTTCAATTCAGCGACAGCAAATCAAGGACTACCCGCGCCGTATTCCCATATTAGCCCGGCCACGTACATAAACTAGCACCAAACAGACATCATTCATCATAAACCCGCCGATCTGCCGGCCCGGCCATGCCCCCCCTCATCAGCACAGCCTCAGAATCCAGCCATCCCCCAACCGCTGGTTGCCCTCGTTGAGCCCGCCCCAAACCACAATCGCATTCTCCTCCAACTGACCCATCGTGGCGCTGGCCACCCACCCCCTCGCGCCGGGCCCCTCAGCCGAGGCATCGTCCTCGTCGTCGTGCGGCCCCATCTCCACGCGCGTCCACACCCCTTCCCCGCTGGCCCTTCCAACCGCCGCAAACGCCGTGTCAGCCACGCTTGCCAGCGACATGCCCTGCGCAGGCACCTGCAGCGCCCAGACATCGTCCCAGAACCGGCCCGCGGCCGCGTGCCCGGCGCCCGACGCCTCGCGCTCGCCGAGCAGCAGCACAAGGTACTCGCGCCCGCCGCCGACAGAAACAGCCTCAAGCGCCGCCACGCTGCGGTTACCAGGCCAGCTGCCCACCCCATCCCCCCCTTCCCCGCCAGTACCGACACTCACCGGCCTCTCCGCAGCATCCACCACCTTATACCCGACATCCTCCCTCCCAAACAACACACTCCGCCACCCGCCGCCTCTGCCCACCGTAACCACCGCCTCTCCCTTACTAACCTGATCATCAAACGCATCGACCCCCAACTCCAAGAAATCTAACTGCCCGCCCTCCTGCTCCGTTCCATTGAACCCCCCGAAGCGGTACAACCGGCTGCGACTCAGCGCCAGCGCCGCCGCGCCCCGCCCTGCACCCGGCGCGTCCGGCAAGCGCTGCCACACGCGCGAGCGCACGTCAAACGCCCAGACGTCGGCCGCGCGCGTGCCGTCGGCCAGACAGCCGCCGTGGATCAGCAGCGTGCCGTAGCCTGCCTCCTCGGCGTCGATGGCGCGCTCGGCGAGCACGCCGATGACGGGGTGCTGCGGTGTGCCGAGGGCTGGGTCGGGGGTGCCGAGGGCCCAGGCGCGGAGGGCTTCGGCTCTGTTGCTGCTGCTGCTACCTGGGTGGGAGTGTGGGTGATGGGTGGTGGTGGTGGTGGGGGCAGAAGGGGAGGGTTTGGGGGTTGCCACGGCGGAGTGGTAGCTTCGTGGGGAAGGGAAGGGAGTACTGGAGGGGGGCAGGTTGGCAGCGGCGGGGGAAGGGTCCAGGAAGGACCAGAGGCGGGTGCGGGTGTCGAACACCCAGACCCGGCCGCTTTCGGGGAGGGCCGACATGTCGGGCCCGCCGCGGCCGCCGAAGAGGAGGATGCGGTGGCCGATTACGGCGGTGGCGTGGCCGACGCGGGGGGCGGGTACGGTGTCTGGTGAGTGAGGGCTGGGGGCGGGCAGGGAGGGGCCTTTGCCTTTGTCGAGGGCTGGGGTGGGCGTGGTGAGGGAGATGTCGGAGAGGTGCTGGTTGTCGCTGGCTTGGGTAGGGTCTGGCACCGTGTCGCGTTCTGTTCTAGCTGGGGTGCTGGTGGGTGTCTCCTGGTCAGCAGAGGGCTTCGCCGGCTTGGCTTTGATGGCGTAGTAGTCCGCCTGGGCGCCGCTCGAGGGCAGCGTGATGACGTGCATGTCATTGTCGACGGGCCGGCGGGGTTCAACTTCGCCGCCGAAGATGTAGAGCGAGCCGTCGACGATGTCGGCCGAGTGCGAGGAGCGTGGCAGCGGCGGCACCTGGATCTTCTCCCAGGTGCCCTTCATGCCGCCCCTGCCGGCGCGGCTGCCAAGAGACGGCAGCGACGGCATGGATGGCATGGTCGGCATGGACTGCTCCAGCGACTCGAACAGCTCGGCGGTGCGGCGCCTGAGCAGCTTGAACGATTCCATCTTGCGGTTGGTGATGAAGAGGAGCTTTGCGTAGCGATGGTCGACGACTGCTTCTCGATGTCATAAGACGGAGGAGGGCAAAAGCGCGTAAGCGAGTTCCAGCTTATCCAGCTTCTCGTTCTCACAATCCCGAGTTTGACTTCGTGAGACTTTCAAGGGGTGAGATGGGGAAAACGCAAATAATCTGGATCTTCAGAATATGCAGTCTTCGTGTTCGCAGGATTGCTGGGCTGAGTCGTTCCGTTCTGGGGTCGTTCAGCTTGTTGCGTCACTGGGTGGGCAAGGTGGGGTAGCCCCTCGAGCTGCGCACCCTGTGGTCAAAAAAACAGGTACACCAAAAGCCCCGTTTTGCCCCTAACCCTGACCAAAGGCTTAAACCCCCGCTATCAATAACAGCTTTTCCTTACTCATCTGCTCATATCAGTGCCAGTTCTTTTCGGAAAATGAAAGATTCAATGATTAAAGAGTAATTCATATTTCTCAGAATCTGATTTCAGTGTGTCGTTGAGGAGGTGTTGTGCGCCGAAGTAATGGCTGAGTTTGGTGTATTGTTTTTTTGGCCATAGGGTGCTGTGCAACGGCGGACAATGGGGGCCTCGAATCCGACTAGTCATCTTTGAGCGTTGCCCTGTTTGGCGAATCGCAGCTCGTAACCGTCGTGCCAGGTCCGGGGCAGTCATCCAGCCACATGCAGGTTAAGAACGAGGTGCAGAAAGACATGGAGGTTCACAGGGCTGTAGCAGCCAGGAACCAGCCAGTCCTGCTGCTTTCGGTGCCTCGAACCAGCTGGCAGTGACGGCAAAATGCGTCGAGAGTTGGCATCCTCCAGCATCTAATTGCAGATTCTTGCCGCTAACCGCCAGAGTGAGTGAGCTAAAATAACGTCGTGAATCCGTCGTTAAGAACATAATATCAAACGCCGCCAGGATATCTCATACCGCCCTCATCAACCCGAGCATGGCCCATACCCCCTGCCTGCCCTGCCCTGCCCTGCCCTGCCCAACCCAATGCCATTCTCAAACCAGAGTGAACGCCGAACTAACCCCCTCAAACGCCTTGATCTCCCCTCCCAAGCTCTTCGCATCCCCATAGTACCGAATCCGATACACCCCGCGGTCCGCCCAGTCCTCCGTCTCCCACACAATCTCGACCTCGCTCGTCCCCAGAATCTCACTCGTCCTGCGCCAGTGATACACCAGCGACCAGTCCGCATCATCCCTCACCCTCGTCCACACCTGCTGCTGCCGTCCCTCCTCCCCCTCCCCCTCCCCTTCCGACCCCGACCCCGACCCCGGCACTGGCACTGGCACTGGCACAGCCAACCTCTCCACCGCAGCAAACGTGCCCTCCAGCCTTAAATTATTCCTCGGATTCGCACCGACAAACACCACCCTCACCAGCTCCCCGCGCCGATACACCGGCGGCGTCAGCCGCACATCCTCCTTCACATCGCCAAAGGCCTTCCACAGCGGCGCGCCGTCACGCACCACGCCCGGAACAAACGACAGCGAGCGGTTGGCGTTATCCGGCGGGAAGACGCCGACGCGGCTGTGCGGCGGCGGGTTGCCCGCATCGGCGCCGAGGTAGCGCAGCAGCGCCAGCGTCACGTTGACGTACGCCGCCAGCGTGTGCGGGCCGTACAGCGTCGACGCGCCCTCGTACCGCTGCACGCCGTACTCCTCCTCCGTCGTGATGTAGTGCGTGTAGCTGTTGGCGGGGCCGCCGAGGACGACAATCGGGGATGGGTTTGGAGATGGGGGGTTGTTGGTGGAGCGGGTGCGTTCGGGCTCGGTCAGGTCGAGGAAGGCGTCGCGCACGGCGTGCTTCCACCGCCGCCCGGCCATGGTGGTCGCCTCGCCCGGGCTGACAATGATGACGAGTGGGCCGGCGCGGAAGACCTGCACGTCGACGACGTTGGGCGTCCAGGAGTAGGGCTTGTGGATCTCGCCGACGTCCAGGAGGATGGGTTTGGGGTGGTGGCAGGCGCGCTGGGCGGGCGTGGGGTCCTTGAGCAGGCGCGACACGACGCGCCATACCGGCGACGTCGTGTTCTCGTTGCCTGAGTGCTGCGTGAAGTCGAAGGCCCCCGGGCCGTCCGACGTGCCCGCCGCGAAGGAGTACCCCAGCGCGGCTGGGCACGTGCGCGCCTCGGAGCCGTTGGGCAGGACGAACGAGAAGTCCGACATGTTGTGGAAGCTGTGGAAGGCTCGGACGGGGCCGGCGCTTATGGGTGCCGGGGATTGTTGTAGCTGGTCGTAGAGGGCCCGCGCGGGCTCAAACTGGCGGCGGCCAATTTCAAAGCACGAGGCGGCCCCGTTGTCCTTGACGCGGAAGAAGGGGCCCCTGGCGTGGCAGGCTTGGGACCGGCCGTCGCTGCAGGTGCTGTTCTCGAAGCTGCACATCTGGTCCGAGCCGTCTTCGCACCACGCGCCGAGGACGTTGGGACTCGTGTCGCCGACATTGGCCTGCGAGAAGCCGGCGACGAAGCCCTGTGCCGCGGTAGGGTCGTCACGGACACTCTTCTCGAACAGGTAAGCGGCCACGCCCTTGTTGTCGCCCGCGATGAGCGTGTTGTTGCCCAGCAGCGAGGTCCCGTGCGTCGGAAACCAGGTCAGGACGCCGATGTTCTTGCGGTCCGAGGCGCGCTGGAAACTGAGCAACGTCAGGTCCTTCTCCACGGAACCATCGTCCCCGGCGCTGGCGTTGTACTGGGCACGTTCCTGCTCCGGATTGGCAAGGTAGGCAAACAGGCTGCGGTTGATGTTGGCGCCGTGGACCTTCGTGGTACCGACGCTGAGGTACCCCGGCTGCAGACTCTCGTGTGCCCGCTTGATGGACAGAATCGCTCCGTCAACTATCGCACGGTAGCCCTGCTGGTCGAAACCTTTGCTGGTGATCTGGGGGAGTAGGTAATTCAGCCAGCCGGCCGGCCCGGCATGGGAGTGCGTGCCCGTCACGGCAACGTTGTGATGATTGTAGACGGCGTATGAGGGCCCCAGCTGCTTGAGGCCGTTGAGGATGCCGTAGCGGATGGCCGTGTCGCCTGACTGCGTGTCGAGCACCAGGTAGACGAACCGCTTCTCCGATCTGGATGCATCTCCGATGATGAAGGCTCGCGAGTACAAGCGCTGGCGCAAACCCGTGCCGAGCTGCTTGGGGTCGGCGTAGCCCATCAGGTTGATTTCAACCACGGGTCCGGTAATGTCGGCCTTGCCCACGCCGATCAGGTAGTGGTCGTCGGAAGCTGAGGACATGCCTGACCATCCGGTCGTGTGGTGCCAGGGTGCTACCCATCGTATGGGCTCTCCGGGGAGGCAGGACTTGAGGAGCAGGGGAACGAGTATCACTGCGCCCAAGATCGCACAGCAATACCTGAGGAAGCTCCGGTGAAGGACACCGCTGTCGCGCACCGATGCGGCATCGTGATGTGCCTGTGCAACCAGGGGACGCCTCTCCCGGTCCGGCCGCCGGGCGATGTCGTCTTCTTTCTCGGGTTCCATCCCTGCAAGTGCGCGAAGTTGGAGAGTTGGGATCACTTGCACTGAAATGCAAGAGAGTGAATGTGGCAATATGCTACCTTGAGTCCCGCATTGTGTGCTGTCGATTCATATCACAGTTAACCGCTCCTTCTGTGTCGCATGCAGCCGTCTGCAGTCAGCAGTCGTCATGTCTGAAACGACTGCAGCTGCGGGCGTCTACTGCGGACGCGGCACAAGCCTTGGCAGCCGTCACAGGCGTCCTCGTGTGTCAGTGGACAGCGAGTACTCCGAAGGAACACAACGACAAAGAAACCGTCCTGGTGACCTCGCTCCGGCTACTACAGGCATTCAAAGTCGTCTGACGGAGTCTCATCAATTTTCATTAGGTTCTTTACCATGAATATGTGCGTGGGAAGCGATGTCAATCGTTACATGTAGGAGGAAAGAGGTCTGGCATACTGTTAGATCCACACTGGGAGTGCAGAAACACCTTCCCGCAGTGGGGACATCTTTTATCGCGTCCTCAGCAACGCAGTATTGCTGCTTGTGATGGCCGTTACGGTACCCGCAGACCTAAGCATCGACATTCCAGCCCGTCAAAGCCATTGGCAGCCACCACCAGGCTTTCAGTTTGCCATCCGTTCACATAGACTTCTTAAACATTGCCGGACCTCTTGAGATTTCCTCACAGTCCATAGCGCGAACTCGCGACCAGCGCCCACTCGTCACGATGGCGCCCATCACCACAGTCCACGAGTCGCTACCATGTAAGCCCTCCCTCCCTTCCCCAACCTCCTACCCAGAATTACGCTGACCACTCACTCACCTACAAACAGACATCGACCGCGACCCCACCCCAGCCGAGCGCGCCGCCGCCGACGCCCTCATCGCGCAAGAGCGCGCCCTCGTCCCCGACGACCCGCACCACGGCCTCCTCCCACCACCACCGCCCACCACATCCCCCTACCTCACCCCCCTCCTCTCCGCTGAACTCGCCCGTCTCTCCTCCTCCCAACATTCATCCTCCCCCTCAAACCCAACCCCACCACCCAAACTCTCCGCCCTAGACTTCACGCGCTACGAAGCCCCAGACTCCACCACCACCACCTCAGACCCCATCTTACTCCAAGACACCCTCACGCGCGCCTACACCTCACACGCTTACCTCTCCTCCCGCCGCACCCACCTCGCGCTGCTCGACAGCTACGGCAAGAACGCCTGGCTGATGGGCAACCACTTCCTGGAGGGCTCGCTGCGCGCGCTGGAGCGGGAGCTGGGCGAGACGCGGCGGGCGATCGACGAGGTCACCATGCAGCGGCGGGCGGTGCAGGACGGGGCGGCGGGCGAGATGCAAGGGCTGGAGGAGGCGTGGAAGAGAGGGGTGGGGAGGGTGCTGGAGACGGAGGCGGCTTGTGAGGGGGTGAGGAGGGAGATTTTGGAGGAGGTGATGAGGCAGGGGGGTGGGGGCGGTGGGGAGGTGTAGAGGGGGGAGGAAGGATGGGTGGGTTGAGGAGGGGAGGATTTGGGGGGAGGTAGAGAGATATGGAGGGGGAGGAAGGTGGTGTTGTTGGCTTTGAGCATGCGAGATGATGAACGATGCGTGAAAGGAAGGCTGGATGGATAGCGGTGGGATGATGAAGGGGCGCTATGCAATTGGCAGGGGGCCTACGGCGGCCAAGCGTTCGCGGAATACGTGAACTTGGCTTGTGCCGTGATTACGGGTACAACTTCAGCATCCGGCACATTCAGCATACCCGGACACCGGCGATGTATCAAAAGATTTGGGAATTCCGAGACGCCGTTCCATCCTAATAACCATGACTCTGCAACCCCCTCCTCTCTTTGCGTCTCTTTTACCTCGTAATTCCCCTCGCAGTATTCTCACATGTCACTTGCCAACCTCGCCATCTCCTTCCTCAAGACCGGTCTGTTGCGCTGCGCCGTCTCCCTAAGACGCCTGCAGCGGATCCACGTCCTCGACGCCGGTCTTGACGCCCACATACCTGGTCCTCCTCATGATGCCCTCAACGGGGCCCAGCAGGCGCTGGAACGCCGACTTGCCGAGCCGAGCAACTTTCACCTCGGTCTGGCTGACGACGCTGGCCGCGCGCGGCGCGTCATTGAGCAGCGCGAGCTCGCCGAAGAAGTCGCCCTTCTTGTAGTGCTTGACGGGCGTGTCGTTTCCGCTCCTATACGCTACGGCTTCGCCCGCCTCAAGCAGGTAGAACGAGTGACCCGGGTCGCCCTCGCGGATGATGGTATGGCCCGCGGGAAACTTCTGACTCTCGAGCGCGTCGGCGATCTTGGACCGCTCGTACGGCGTGAGGCTCGCCAGGAGCGGCACCTCCTCAAGAAAGCTCTCGTACATGCGCCGGCGGGCAAAGGTGGATTCCATCAGGATCCGGCGGAAGGTTACGCGATCTAGCGCCCACAGAGTGCACTGCGGTTCGGCGGAGATGACGGTGGCGGCCCGAGGCGCATTGTACATGAGCGCGAGTTCACCAAACGACCCGCCAGCCTCGATGGTGCCGACTTTCTGGCCCATCCCATCGGGCCCCGGTTGTAGGGTGCCGCTGGTGTTGACGTGCACGTCGAATGAGCCTTTCTCAACCACGTAGAAGAAGTCTCCTTGGTCCCCCTGGGTGATAACCTGCAGTGGAGTCAGATGAGTGTCCTTGCGTTTGCGTTCAGCACACGACCCGTCGGCCTGTTGCTTACCTTGATCCCCTTGGTTGGAATTGGCTTCTCCATCAGCGCTCCGAGAACCTGCGCACACTGCTCGTCATCGAGGTGGCTGAAAAGAAAGTTGCCGCCAATGGCCTTCTTGAGACGGCCCAGCTGCTCTTGCGATTTAGGATGCACTGGGGGCGTCCAGTTGTCGCTGCCATCGGCAACGGGCTTCAATGACTCCGCCGAGACCGAGGTGCGGCGTGCAAAGTTATACTGGGCCGGATAGCCCTCTGAATTCGGCGGTCCCCTCAAACCAGCATGATGTGGCTCAGACGAGGAGTCGCCGCCGAATGGCGCCCGAAACCTGGTGCCTGTCGACTGGCCGAAACTTGGTGACGTAGGCGATGTGATGGTGTCGTTCTCCTCCTCTTCAGCGACGCGTTGCATGCCGCCTGACTCGAGTCGGGAGGAGCCAAAAGGATTAGAGTTTGCCCCAAAGGGGCTGGTAAAGCCTGAGCTCGACATGTTGCGTGGCCGCTCTGAGACCCTTGGTTGCTTCGGGAAATGGTTGCTGAAGGTTTCTCGTGTGCTGCTCGCTTCGACGTTAGAACGCTGACGGGGAGGGAACGCAGGGCCTGAGCGGTACACACCTCCAGTACGGTCTTTGCTGTGGCAATGCTCCAGTTGTACCACGGGTCTGCAATTCTTCCCAGTAGATGCTTTCAATCCAATTCGCGAGACCCGGCGCCTTCAAGTACGGTCTTGTGCTGGACGGACAGCACGGTGGGTATCGATGTGTTGGCGAAGAAAAGCGTTGACCGTCACCAAGTTGACCGTTGTGGAATCGCAACACGCGCTTTGATGTTGATGTTGGAACCTGTGGGACGTCATCAGGACGCAGTTCAACACAAACTGTACGTTGCCAGCGAGCAGAGCAAAGAGCCCTTTGCGCAACGGAGAGCTGCATGCTAGCGGGAAACTACTTCTGCACTGGCAATGCAGACCATCGAAGCTTCCACTTCCATGAACCGTTCTGTCTCACAACAGAGAGCCAAACCCGAGGCTGGCCGCGCTGCGAGCAGAACAAGCATGGGACGAAGAGGGATGGCAGGCGCTGCACCGAGCTCCCTGAGAAGTAGCAAATGGAATGGTGTGGACACTTACTGTGTATCCGTGCCTTGCTGACTACACGCGCAAACAATGATGCAGGGCTCACGGGAGCGCACCTGCCCCTTCAAACTTCAGGTTTCGCCCACGCCGACGTTGAGGCGGACAAGAAGAACAACAGTAGTCCTGCGGTGGGTGGTGGCCGGACTGAAGAATCGGATGGTCCAATGGCCGGGCGTGTGTGATAAAGAGGAGGGCGGAGGAAACCCCGAGATGCAAGGCGAACAAAGGCCGGAACTAGACGAGCCCAGCACGACAGACGACCTGAGCTTGGGCACGGGACGAAGTGCGGGAATCTGTGGGGGGGGGGGGGTGGGGGGGCGTCAAAAGATCGGCGCCGCAATGATGAACGCAAATGAGATCGGATCACGAATGACCAGGAGCTGGCACTGATGGGCGCCGGTGAGGAGATCCTGGTGTATCGCAAGCAAAAGGGAAAAAACGATGGGAAGACTGGACCTTGCGGGACGGCGACGATGAGGGAGGGGGAAGTGAAGCTTAAGGGAGGTTCCAGTTCCATGAGTGGGGTGCTCTTGCTTGCAGCACGTTCCTTGAGTGCATCATTACGGAGTACTCTACCTCTGGTACTTACGGTGCACAGTTCTGGATGACTTGCCGTCGATCCAGGGCGTTCCGTCTCTCCACCGGAACAGAGCACAATTGGGTCTAATGTTGCGATCTGACGGGCTGCAGCCCTTGCTTCCACCAAGAAGTCCTGCTCTATGTTGCGTCTCAGTGTTCTCTGTCCAAGCGCGCACTCCAAACTGCTCATGAGAAATCGCGATAACGTCCATGTAGCGGGCGGGCGAGCTTGTCCAGCTTCCCCTCCTTCGTCCAGGGCCCCCGCGCGCCTTCTCCACAAACTGCTGCTCGGCATGACCGCTCATTTGCGTCGAACGTTTCTAGAAGGCGCACGGACTCGGGAGTGGTCCGGCCCCTCTAACCCTATGCGGGCTCGCGGGATGCGGACCATCCAATGCAGCAGAGGCACCGGTTGGAGGGCGCGGGGTGCTGCCTGCTGCACTGTTTCACCGACCTTCGCTGCCGGCTTCGGTGCAGCTCCGGTGCAACGCGCTCGCGGGTCGTGGCGGCCAGAGGCTGGGCTGGCGGTTGCAGCTGGCAGGTGCAGCTGCAGCTGGCCTTGACGTCTCATGGAAGTGTTGTTCTGTACGTACAAGGATACAGAGCAGTTAAGGCAGGACGCCGTAACCTACACTGTATTTAACATCATGCAACGTTAATTACTGAAAGCGAGAATCAAAGTCAACGCAATCGAGGACTGAACTCCTGCTTATTCCAAGACTGCCTGCATGAAACCACATCCCCCAACCGCAGGCTATCTCCATTAATCATTGCCGCAAGCTGAGAGCAAATCACGTGAAGTTCTGTGCCTCTGCGCTGACGGAGGGTTTTGCTACCAAATTTGGCCTGCGCCTTCAGATCTGTCACAGCCACCCTGCCCAGTCCAGGGTTGCACGGGCCACCCAACCTGCTGCGCCCAGCCCGAAGACTCCGTGTCTTCGAAACGCTCCTTTTCTTACTCGACTCCCCATTGACCATCCCGGAATTCTGGGAATCGACCACACCGACGACGACCAGAATTTGCCCACCATGGCGCCCCGCCGTCGCCGTGGCGCCGGCCCCGATGCCGGCGACGACGCCCATTCGGACGTGGATGCGCCCAAGAACCGCCCGCCCAACACGGCCTTCCGCCAACAGCGCATGCGCGCTTGGCAGTGCGTGCTGACGCCCAAGCTCATCATCACCATCTTCTCCATCCTGGCCGCCATCTACCTTGGATTTGGCGCCTACTTGACCTATCTGGCACACACTGTACGCTTGCCCGGTCTCTGGCGAGTTCGCCTACTGGTTGTTCACCGTGGTTGCTGACCGTGCTTTCTTCGCCGTCCCTAGGTTCGCGATCTTCGTATCGACTACACGGACTGCGCAGCCCAGGCACCGAAGGACGATTTCAAGCCGGTGTCGACAGACCGCATTACCGCTCACTTCTCCAAGACGGACGGCGCGTACAACCCCTTCGACGCCGTGTGGAAGACGGAACAGCGGAATGTGTCGGTTGCGAACTACTTTGCCGAGCGCACGTACTGCCTTGTCAAGTTCAACATTCCCGAGGACCTGGAGCCGACCATCAGCTTCTTCTATAATCTCGAGAACTTCTACCAGAACCACCGCCGCTACGTCAACTCGTTCAATGCCAAGCAGCTGCTCGGCGACGCCGTCGACGGCGGCACCATCAACGCGTCCACATGCGATCCAATCGCGTTCGACTCCAACTCAACCGGCAAGATCGTCTACCCGTGCGGCCTTGTGGCGAACTCCATGTTCAACGACACCTTCAGCAAGCCGGTGCTCCTGTCGGTGCGGGGCTCGACCGCCTCGAACCAGACGTACAACTTCACCACCCAGGGCATCGCCTGGCCCGGCATGAAGGACCTGTACGGCAAGACCAAGTACAACAACAGCCAGATCGTGCCGCCGCCGAACTGGCACGAGCGGTACAAGTTCGGGTACACCGACGACAACCCGCCGCCGAACCTCAAGGAGGACGAGGCCTTCCAGAACTGGATGATGCTGGCCGCCGCGCCCAACTTCTTCAAGCTCTACCAGAAGAACGAGAACGAGACCATGGTGGCGGGCCAGTACCAGGTCGACATCGAGTCCAACTTTGACACGACCGTGTACAATGGCCGCAAGGCGTTTGTCCTCACCACCATCTCCACCATGGGCTCCCGCAACATTTGGCCGGGCATCATTTTCCTCATCGTCGGCGGCATCTGCCTGATCCTGGATGTCTACTTCATCCTCTCGTTCTTCTTGTGGAAGCCCCGCAAGTTGGGCGATCCCTCGTACCTGTCGTGGAACCAGCCGTCGGCGCCTCAGGGGCACGCCGCGGCATCATGATTGTGGGGGGATGGTGTTGTCCGTCGAGCTGTGAGTGGGGGTGAAATGGGCGGGTTTGCTTTCCTCTGCTGTTCACTAGAGTTCTTTGGGATATGGAATTTGCACGGCGCTAAGGGGGGCATGTGTTGTGTTGTTTTCCTTGTCTTACTCGTCCATGTTAAATTCACTGCTTTTCCCTGTTGATGCAAAATGAAGGCGGTCTCTGTTCTTGCCTAGCCGAGCATTGTGTGTACAGATACCTAGCTGTGGGATGCATCGGTTTATATGAATTGCCTCGACGTTGGATATATGGAAACAGTGACAACCTCAGCGCTGTTTGACCAAGCAACTTCCCGTGGGTCAGCATTGTTGAACGCTGCCCCGACTACCTGGGGTAACAGCGCGCAGTCCCACCAGCTTAGTTGACTTCTCAGCAAGTTCGTAGGCACGATGATTTTTATCGATGCATTCATATGCGGCTCTGTCTGTTTCAGATTTGTGTAATTCACCGTCCGAGCACCTTACCTTGGATGCCCTTTGCTATTGACGTCGCTCGATTCTCGCCTTTGTTCTTGCCCCGCAGCGAATCACGCCGCGTCAAACTACCGCCCAATGTTCCGCGTCTCGGTGACCCTCTTATTGGAATATCCGATTCAAAGTGGAAACCTCAGTTCAACCTTGTTATTTCCAACGGGTTTATGAAATAGTCGATTTTATTTATATGTTGCTGCTGAGGTTCAAAGTGAGAGCCAACCTCCACTCGACATTTAATTAGGCACCAGCCCCACTCTAAACGCGACCAAGTGGTCCGTGACGTGAGCGACGCGACCCGGGAATTTTTTGGCCTTGCCCACCGCCCTGCGGCTCCCTGGTAACCAACCTTCCGACCTATCTCAGCAACCGCCGAGCTCCATTGCGGTCCATCGTCGCAGCCAACAAGGCGACGACTCCCTCATCACCAACGACGCTCTCGCCGTCCGGATAGCTCTGCCATCGTCAATCGCAGCGATTCGCGCAAATCGCCCATTATGGCGGACATCACGATCGACGGCAAGGCCTTCCACGAGCGCATGTCGCACCTGGTCGGGGCGTGGAAGGCCGACAAGCGCGCCGGTGACGCGCTCTTCGGCGGCGTGTCGTCCATCGTCGTTTTGATGGGCAAGGTTGAGGAGGAGCCCGTTTTCTACAAGAATAATGCGATGCACGTAAGTTTTGCCGAGCTGCCTCAACGGGCGCAATGACTGCCGCCGCCGCGCGCCGGGCTAACAGTACTCAACCTACAGTTCTGGCTTCTGGGCTACGAGTTCCCAACGACTCTGATGCTTCTCACCCCCGACACCATCTACATTCTCACGACTCAGAAGAAAGGTGTGTTTTTGCCGTCGCGTTTTCTCGCCTGCATTGCGGAGGAATGCTGACCCGTCCCCGCAGCAAAGTATCTCGACCAAATCAAAGGCGGCCGGTTCCCCGTCGAGGTCCTCGTACGAGGCAAGGACGCCGCGGAAAACGAGAAGCTTTTCATTAAGATCACAGACGCCATAAAGGCAGCAGGCGTGAGTCACACGAGTTACTTGGTGGTTCCCGCTCCCCGTGTTTGCGGAGCTGACAAAGGTCGTGCTGCAGAAGAAGGTCGGCGTACTCCCCAAGGACGCCTCCAGGGGCCCGTTCATCGACGAATGGAAGAAGGTCTTTGCCGATAACTGCAAAGACGTTGAAGAGGTTGACGTCTCCGCGGCCCTGTCCGTAGGCGCCTTCTCGGTCAAGGATGAAGCAGAGCTCCGCGCAATGCGCACGGCGTCGAAGGCCTGCGTCGCCCTCCTGAACCCCTACTTCCTCGACGAGATGTCCGACATCCTCGATCAAGACAAAAAGATTAAGCACAGCGCGCTGGCCGAGAAGGTGTTGACCAAGCTCGACGACAACAAGTTCTGGAAGACGGTCCAGCTTCCAAACAAGGAAAAGCTGCCTGCTGACTTTGAGCCGGAGCAACTCGATTGGATTCTGGGGCCCATCGTGCAAAGCGGCGGCAAATACGATCTCAAGTGGCAATCGGATTCAGACGACCAGCCGCTGCACCCTGGGATTATCATTGCAGCTATGGGCTTGCGGTACAAGTCCTATTGCTCACAGATCGCCCGTACCTTCATGGTGGACCCCAACAAGTCTCAAGAGAGCAACTACAAGTTTCTGCTGTCCGTCCACAACCTGGTCTTGAAGGAGATTCGAGACGGTGTTGCCGTCAAGGACGTCTATAACAAGGCTCTTGGCCTGGTCAAGTCGAAGAAGCCCGAGCTCGAGAAGAGTTTCTTGAAGAGCGTCGGATTCGGTATTGGTCTTGAGACCAAGGACCCTACTCTGCTCCTCAACGGCAAGAGCACTCGGACTCTGCGCGACGGCATGACGCTGTGCATTACGACGGGTTTCAACGATATCCAGAACCCTGATCCGCAGGACAAGCAAAGCAAGGTTTACTCTCTGGTGCTCACCGATACGATTCGCGTCACGGGTAACGAGCCGGTCGTCTTCACTGGCGATGCGCCCATCGACGCGGACGCGACGTCTTTCTTCTTCAAGGACGACGAGGAAGCCCAGCCAACCCCCAAGAAGGAGAAGAGGGACTCGCGGGTTGGCGCTGTTGCGACCAAGAACATCACCAGCACTCGGTTGCGCTCGGAACGGAACACTGCCCCCGACGATGATGCCGAGAAGAAGCGGCGCGAACACCAGAAGGAGCTTGCGGCAAAGAAGCAGAAGGAGGGTCTGGGCAAGTACTCTGAATCCACCGCGGATAAGAACGGCGTCGAAGTCAAGAAGTTCAAGCGCTTCGAGTCGTATAAGCGGGACAACCAGTTCCCGCCCAAGGTCAGGGACATGGGCATCGTCATTGACCAGAAGAACGCCACCATTGTGCTTCCCGTCATGGGCCGACCGGTTCCGTTTCACATCAACACCATCAAGAATGCAAGCAAGAGCGACGAGGGAGAGTGGTCGTTCTTGCGCGTCAACTTCCTGTCGCCCGGCCAGGGTGTGGGACGCAAGGACGAGCAGCCGTTTGAGGACGCGTCTGCCCACTTTGTCAGGAGTTTGACATTCCGGTCGACCGACGGTGACCGGTATGCCGACATCGCGAACCAGATCTCGAATCTCAAGCGCGAGTCGGTGAAGAAGGAGCAGGAGAAGAAGGACATGGAGGATGTGGTGGAACAGGACAAGCTGGTTGAGATCCGAAGTAAGAGACTCCTAAGGGCAGTGACTCGCTTTTGTCATGTGATGCTGACATGAATGCACCCAGATCGACGCCCGGCCGTACTAGATAATGTCTTCATCCGGCCTGCCATGGAAGGCAAGCGGGTACCTGGCAAGGTTGAGATCCACCAGAACGGCATCCGCTACCAGTCACCTCTGAGCACGACACAGCGAGTCGATGTCCTGTTCTCCAACGTCCGCCACCTCTTCTTCCAGCCCTGTCAGAACGAGTTGATTGTCATCATCCACCTCCACCTCAAGGACCCCATTCTGTTCGGCAAGAAGAAGACCAAGGATGTGCAGTTCTACAGAGAGGCGACAGACATCCAGTTCGACGAGACGGGCAACCGGAAGCGCAAGTACCGGTACGGCGACGAGGACGAATTCGAGGCGGAGCAGGAGGAACGTCGCCGCCGCGCGGAACTCGACCGCCTCTTCAAGAGCTTCGCCGAGAAGATCGCCGAGGCCGGCCGCAACGAGGGCATCGAGGTGGACATGCCGCTGCGCGACCTCGGCTTCCACGGCGTGCCGAACCGCAGCAACGTGTACATCCAGCCGACGACCGAGTGCCTCATCCAGATCACGGAGCCGCCCTTCATGGTGATCACGCTCGAGGACATCGAGGTGGCGCACCTCGAGCGCGTGCAGTTCGGGCTCAAGAACTTCGACCTCGTCTTCGTCTTCAAGGACTTTTCGCGCCCGCCCGCCCACATCAACACCATCCCCGTTGAGTCGCTCGAGGACGTCAAGGAGTTCCTCGACTCGTCCGACCTCGCCTACTCGGAGGGTCCGCTCAACCTCAACTGGTCCGTCATCATGAAGACGGTCACCGCCAACCCGCACCAGTTCTTTGTGGATGGCGGCTGGGGGTTTCTGCAGAACGACTCGGACGACGAGGACGCGGAGGAGGAGGAGGAAGAGGAGAGCGCCTTCGAGATCAGCGAGAGCGAGCTTGACGAGGCGTCCGAGTCGTCTGAGGAGGGTTCGGACTACGACTCCAATGCCTCTGCTGAGGCGTCGGACGAGGCGGAGCTCAGTGACGAGGAGGAGGGCGAGGATTGGGATGAGCTCGAGCGCAAGGCCAAGAAGCGGGATCGCGAGAGCGGGCTCGAAGAGGAGGATCGCGCTGCGGCGAAGAAGAAGCAGCGCAAGAGATGATTGATATCCATACTTGATACGGTGGATGCCGAGTTTGATACGAGGGGAGGTGATGATGGGGCGCTGTGCAATATGATTCAGAGGGGTGGAGGATGGATGGTTGGGGTGTGTGATATGAGGGTAACAAATGGGTGTCGCCCATCGTTGCTTGCTTGCTTGCTTTCGAGGATATGCTTTGCTTCTCATTGGGTTGGCTGGGCTTGCGGGTAGTGCGTGTTTGTTTGGTTTACCAAGTTGTGTACGTCTATCTACGGTTATGGGCTGACTGACCCGTGGGCCGCAGTTCGGGGTGGTCTCTCATCGGCCACACATAGGGTCGTGCTTTCTTTCTGCATCTGATTGTGCGAGTGATTATCGTGTATAACGCTTCCTCTTATGCGATATCCACTCAGTTTCGTATCTTGTCCCCTGGATGTGACGCGGTGTTGGCACACTGCGGTGGCAATGTGACCTGTGAGCACTCTCACTGTTCTGTTTCACCGTGGTTCGCCATGAGCTAAGCCCTCTTGACGTTTCGACCTGAGTGATTCATTGTTCTCTGCCCGTCGGTGCCGTGTGTGAACTTCGTGGTAAAAAAACCGACACTTGCTGGCTGCTCAGGGTTAGGGATGGTCAGAGCCTTTTCACTGGCGGCTCTCGTTATCAGTGAGTGCCCCGCCTTCCTCAGCAGGCGGGGCATCCAACTCCAGGCACACAACATCTTTGTCTGCACAATGCGCGATGAGCGGGAATTAGATACGGAGTACGCCAGAGAATCCCTCACTTCGGTTCTGCCATGCATTCAGCCTCTGCAAGTGATTCTGCAGGCCGTGCCGCGGGTACTACCAGCCGCCGCGTTCCAAGTCGGCTGACAAGGGCACGTTTTCTGCGGCATGGCTGGGTCCCCAGTGCAAGTGACATGCAGTGGCCTGAAGTTGGATTTCTAATCAGAGTGGAAGAGCGAAGGAAAGCGCGCCCCACGTTTACAATTACGATGGCGGTTTGAGTCGAGACTGATGAGCGTGTCTGTCATTGATGTCTCGGCAAGGGCGAGGTGAAATTTCCCCTCGCCCGTCGCTGCTTACCACTTCTCGGCGGTTCCCTTGCTCGGTTGCTCCCGGCGAGGTCCGGGCCAGAACCCGGGTGAGTCCCCACAAAGCGAAAGTTTCCCTCTCCATTGCTGCCTACCGGCGGCAGCAAAGCTGGGGTCAAGAGAAGAAATATTTTGCCCGTCTGGCCGTGCCTTCTGACCCCCGCGGTCGGAACTCATTCTCCGTCCTGATTCTGTGCTTCGGATGCTGCGGCATCTTCCAACGTTTCAGAAAAACATCGTTGTGTGAAGAAGTGGGAGCATTATTACTCAGGCCCACGGTTTCTCTGCAGAGAATCCTCACCTGCCAACCTCACAACCCACCATCGGCCATGAGATCTGCAGCTTGAGATCCCGCGTAACGGTCGGTCCAGTGGAAACCGGGAGCGATTACGTGCTCTGCATGACGCCTTCGCGCCAACGACCTCCTCGACGGCGCCCATTCAATCTGATTCGCACCGCACGCCAAGAACAACCGCAAACCGCGGCTGCAAGGCTGCGTACGTGGGGGCGTGCAGCACCACCCACCCGGAGTTGCTCACGGGTTGCCAGTGTGGGAGTCTGAGTAAGAGGACCGCTTGAAGTGAAGAACAGGCCGAGGGTGAACGGGGAGTGAGAGGGCCAAAGTGGGCAACGTGGGAGGGGCTCAGCAGTAGACGTCGAGACTTGTTTTATCGACCGTCCGACGACGCCCTGCTATCTTTTTTGTCTTGTTTTGGGAGGGCACACGTACCGGCTACCGTGGCATTGGTTCTCGAGATAGCATCATCTCCCACGCCTTCACCTCGCCTTCACCTCGCCTTCACGCAATTGGCCGCTTTCACCTGTCTGTTTCCCCTCGACCCCTGGGCCAACCGGCGCCAAATCGATACCGCCTCCAACCAGCGAGACTCATACACCTGCGCTTAACGAACACGACCTGCTCATCAAATCAATCAAAAGAAAAACACAGCACCTAAACAATGGGTCTCTTGTGCGTATCCTCCACCCCACCATAATCATCAAGCACCAGCCGGCCGCCCGTCTGCCGAGCCTTAACACCAATCTTCCCTTGCCATGACGCCATACTGATACCCTGCCCAAAGGGCTCTCGGTACGGCCCTCGATTGGCCAGAGGCCAAGAAGCAGGCTGATCTGGTCAGATCTTGGGGAATCAAGGTGAGGCCCGGTCCGCATGCTACCAGCTAACCCTGTCTTGCCCTGACTTCGGAACTTCCGGATCCCGTCGTTGGTTCTCCTTTGTTTACTGATGCGTTGTTACTGTTGTTGTAGCAACTGCTCGAGATATGGAACAAGGCCAAGGGGAAGGAGCGAGATGCCATGCTCTGGGGCGATGAGGTACGATGTCCTCGTACGCCTTCTGCTTCATCCGTGACATCCGGTTGACGTCGTCTTGCTGATAGGTCGAGTACTTGGTGGTGACCTATTCCAAGGACGACCCCAAGGTCTTGCTGTCCCTGAGACAAGCCGACATCCTCAAAGCGCTGGCTAATGACACGGCTCTTTCCACGGCGGGCTGCGCCCCGCCGCTCCCGGATGGCTCCAACGCGAAGTACCAGCACCTTGCCAAGTGCTCTTGCACAGGCCACGCATGCTGACTGTCTCACACAGTACAAGTCAACCACCGCCCGTGTTCCACCCGGAGTTTGGGAGGTTCATGCTTGAGGCCACTCCTGGCAAGCCCTGGGGCATTGGGTTCAAGGAGCTGTTGGAGGTCGAGCCGAACATGAAGCTGAGGTATGGCCATCCGCTTCATCCATTATCACGATACGCTCCTCAAGAGTTACTAACCCGCCGCACAGGAGGTGTATTGCCCGTGACCACATGCTTGCCAACGAATATCCCATCACCTTGACGACGTTTCCTCGCCTGGGCAGCCCAGGGGTGTTCACCGAGCCTTCCTATCCCGTCTCGGGGCCCAGGCTGAGATCCCAGTTTGTGCCGGACGAGATTGCCAACCCGCACATCCGCTTCCCGACGCTGGCAGCCAACATCCGCTCTCGGCGCGGACGGAAAGTGCAGGTTAACGTGCCCGTGTTCCGGGACGAGAAGACGCCCTGGCCGTGGAGAGACCCGACGGTCAACCACGACCTGCATCAATGGCCCGAGGACGACGACGTGCGCAATGGCGCCGCGCCCGACAACTTCATCCACATGGACGCCATGGCCTTCGGCATGGGCAGCTGCTGCCTGCAGATCACATTCCAGGCGAAGAACCTGACCGAGGGCAGGCAGATGTACGACCAGCTGAGCCCGCTGGGGCCCATTCTCCTCGCCTTGACGGCCGCCACTCCCGTGTACAAGGGCTTCCTCGCCGACACGGACGTCAGATGGAACCAGATCAGCAAGGCTGTCGATGACCGCACGCCTGAGGAGATGGGGGAGAAGGTGAGTCAGGACCGTGTTTTATTGCTCAATTTCGTTTTTCTACAGGCGTGTGCTGACTCATTGATAGCCGCTTGTGAACGACCGCTGGCGAATACCCAAGTCACGCTACGCCTCCAACTCGACGTACATCTCGGAGGATCCGCGGCTGCGGCCTGAGTACCTCGACCCGGACCTGGTCATCGACGAGAACATCAAGCAGCAGCTGCTCGACGGGGGCATGGACGACCGGCTGGCGACGCACTTCGCGCACCTCTTCATCCGCGACCCGCTCGTCATCTTCTCCGAGGACCTCAAGGAGCTCGACCTGAGCAAGACGGACCACTTCGAGAACATCCAGAGCACCAACTGGCAGCACATGCGCTTTAAGCCGCCGCCGGCCGACAACAGCATCGGCTGGCGCGTCGAGTTCCGCCCGATGGAGATCCAGATCACCGACTTCGAAAACGCCGCCTTCGCCGTCTTCATCGTGCTCGTCACGCGCGTCGTGCTCTCCTTCGGCCTCAACTTCTACATCCCCATCACGAAAGTTGACGAGAACATGGAGACCGCCCACGCCCGCGACGCCGTCACCGCCCGCCGCTTCTACTTCCGCCGCAACCTCTTCCCCACCGCCCACCCGCGCACCGCCCGCTCCTCGGGCACCTCCACTCCGCTCGGCCCCTCCCGCCCACCCTCTCCGGCTGCCGCGCCGGGGCCTGTCGAGGCCGAGTTCCGCCGCATGTCGGTCAACGAGATCATCAACGGCTCTGCCTACGCCCGCGCTACCACCCCCTCGCAAAATCCCACCACCGATGGAGCAGCAGCAGAAGAAGAAGAAGACGACGCCGAGCACGAAGAAGACTTCCCGGGCCTTATCCCGCTCGTCGAGTCCTACCTCGACAGCGTCAACGTCGACGTCTCCACGCGCTGCGCCCTGGCCTCGTATCTCGATCTCATCCGCCGCCGCGCCAGCGGCGAGCTGTGGACGGCCGCGAAATGGATCCGTCACTTTGTGGCGCGGCATCCCGAGTATAAGGGGGATAGTGTGGTCAGCGAGAAGGTCACGCGGGATTTGGTCGAGGCGGTAATTAAGATTGGCGAGTGTGAGGGTATGGGCGGGGAGTTGAGGGGGTTGTGTGCGGAGCAGGTGCCGGGGTTGGAGAGGCTTTTGGGGGGTTTGCGGTAGAATTTGGGTTGGGGGGTTTGGTTGTTGTTTCGGTTGTTGTTGAGGGGGAGAAGGTGATGGGTGTAAATAGGGGGTGGGGTTGGTTCTGCGAGGCTTTGAGGGCGGTGGTGGCTTGTGGTATAGACATGTCCGGGGAGGGACCTGGTGCGGGTGGTAGGGAATTGATGCATAGAGACTTTTGAGGCCGGTTGAGACTTTGAGCCCTGCCAGATTTGCTGTTGTTGGAACGGTGGGAAGAGGGTTGGTTGGTGGTAGAGGACGGTGCTAAGTCACTCTGCCCGGCTCGATTGTTTGTTTTGTTTCCTGCTTCGGTCACATCGCATGGCATTGCGTTTCAACATAGGAGGTCTCACCCCTTTGACTTACCATGTCCGTCTCGGGTTACATAGACGAGTTCCGTCTCCTTCCTTGCCCCTTTTCCTGCTCCTGCTTTGGGGTGATCTCTACAAACACTACAGCAACAACAGGCACTTTCACAGTAAACATACACTTGCGTTCTGTAAATGTCTTGTCTCCTTGCTGGCCCAACGGGCGCACCCGCTGGTAACCTACGGCCTCGCGAGGAGCGCCCTTGTAGTTAGTGCCCACTCCGTAACCCGTGGAACGGGGCCTGTTGTGCCGGTGCTGTGCTGCGTTCAACACACACACCTCGCATCTAGACCCAGCGAAACGAGCCACGAATCACGGGAGAGAGCCCGGCTAGAGTTGCTTCGTTTACTATGTGTCTTCCGTCCCGGTATGCTGTCCTGCGTTATCCCGTGGACATGGAGACCCCCCCTTGGCCAAACGTAAAGACTGCCATTTTTCATCCCCTCTTCTCCCCCCGGCTGTTTTTGCTGCCCACCCCGAACCTTGTCCCCCCCTGCTTGCCCTTCCCATCCCGATCGCTGATATGCAAGATCGATATCTGACATGGCACGAGACCCGGACTCAGACACGGGGTGCTGCTGCAGCACAGCGGGCAGGCCAGGATGTGATATGGAAAATACCTACAGGAGGGACGGGGGCAAGGGGTGGGTGGGGAGGGATGGATGGGTGCGCGCAGCGGGAGGGGACTCGGCCACGTCAGAGTCTAACGGCTCGTCCGGGGGATATTGTGGTGGTTTGATAGGTAGAGGAGGGAAGTGGTCCTGGGTGCGTGCATACGTGCAGACAGACTAACTCTTAGACAGTCAGATGCGGGGTTGAAGCGTCTCGGATACGGGTGGTGTGCTGTGTGTGCTGCGGACTGCGTGAATGGCGGGGGAGCAGTGCTTCTTTGCGCTTGCTTTTGTGATTTTGGCAGTGTCAATCGGCAACTGTGCGCTTGAGTGGCACTTGCAGTCCTTGAGAGCCGGGCCCTGCAGTCACAGCAAAAAAAGCTGTCTCTTCAACATCAGCTTCAAGACAGCGCAGGAGTGTAAGGAGGAACAGCTTCACTTCCGCTGGGGCCTTCTCGCGGCTTTCCCCCCTCTCCCTCGAGGCGGAGCGCTGCATCAAACATGCATATGCCGTGCGTCTCGTGTACCGTCGTACCTGAGCCGGTGGCATTGTTTGCCGGAAACAACCCTAAACCACGTCGGCTCACCGGTGTCTCCCCTCGCAGCAGCCTGCCTCGGCGCGGTTTTCTGGTGTCGTCTTACAGCATGCGTGGGCCGTGCAGGGGATGGCTGGCTGGCCGCTGTGTACAGTATGATCCAGACATCGATTTCACTTGTGAAAGCATCGAATCCGAATCTCTCTTACCGTCAAGCCACTGAGCACCTTCGTTCAGTACTTCGTTCAGTACAGAGCATGGGTGGTTATTAGAAGGGCTCGGAGAGCTGTATGAGCAGAATTTGGACTGCTCCCCAGCAAGGCCGGCACCGGTGCCTCGCCTGTCAAGCTGCAGTCATCCGAGTCGCTGGGGCATCCCCCCAAGCTGCTGCTGTACGTACTGTGACGCGAGAGCCTCGAATGAGCGAGTGCCCGTAAACGGATCCAGTCAGATCCTCGCTCCCGCTTTGAGCCCAGCCCGAATCGAGGCCAATCCGACTCATCAAGCCCGATCTCAGAATCTCAGCTGGGAGGGGCCTGAGGCAGTAGTCGTGGCCCTTGTCGCGAACAGACCGGCGCTAGGGAAAGCGCTGTCTGAGACCGGACTGATGAAGGGACAGAACAGCTCAGCCAAGCCCGCCGGGTCTCGGGGTCCGCGATCTGTCCGTTGTCGGAACACAAGAGAGATCACTGCCCAGCCCAGCCCAGCCCAGCCCAGTCAAGCCACTTTGTGGCAGTTGCAGGCAGTGGGGATGATCTTCTAGAACTTCTGCCGTGTCTGACACGTTTCTTGTCCTTTTCTTTTCCCTGCTTCTTCTCCTCGGAAAGGGTCTCATGCACAAATTGGTGGCGCGCCACTATTGCCGCAGGCGGCGTGGGACAGCTCTCAGCCCTTGGAGTTGAGGCCGCGCGTGCTAATTGGTCGGTGGCGCTCGGCGCAGCTGAGACAACGCTTGCATGTTGTTTGGGCGGGTTGCCTTTTTTTGATGGATTGTGATGAAGGGCTGCATTCGCTGATGTTCAATTTCCTCATCTGACAGACAAAATGGGTCATCGTTTCCAGGGTGCTGCTGCCCGGGCCCTATTCGGAAGGGGCGCTGCTCGCTGCCGCTGCGTAGCGATCCGTGGGCGGAGGGCGGAAGGCGCGAGACATGCACTTTGGCGGGCTTTGTCCTGGGGCAGGTGGTTGCCTTCTTCTGGCGCTGGGTGTGTGGGCGAATGCCATTGGCGGGGCCAGCGACCGGGGTGGAGCCAATGGCGGACGAGATTGCGAGATTGGATGATCTCGATCTGCCAACCGACGGTTTTTGGGGCGCGCTTGCCGCTGCTGGGCCCTGCCTCGTGCTCGGCTCATGGAAGTGACGTCAGCAGGGGGCTTGGCTTCGGGCGGAAATCGCCCTCGCTAATCTCGTCCTCGATTGGCAAGATCCGTGCGACCCTGCGCTCTGCCTGCGCGCGCCGGCCCTGCCTGCGCGATGGCGTTGGGCTAAGGCGACCTGTCGGAGATGTCTATCTCGCACGCGCAAACTTGCCCTGCACAGAGGCGGTCATCAGGCCCGCTTTAAACTCACATCGAGGCGCGGACAAAATGCAAGAAAAGGAAAGAAAAGCACTGGCCAGCGCCTGTGCCGAATCGGCCATTTCATCTCGCGCCTTCCAGATTCAGTTGCTGGTCGTTCAGCCAGTGCTGAGCAGTTCAACTCGCACTGTCCTGGACCGCTGCCTAACCAGCACCGTGTGGAGCACCGTGCTTCAGTAATTGCATGCATATCGGTTGTCTGATCTGGACACTTGCCTCAACCACAGTGCGGCTGTTCTTTCATTTCTGCCTTTTCAACGACAGGACAAGATCGGGATCTTCCAGGTTTCGGCCCTGGATCTGGCCGCGCCACGCGAGATTGTGTCTCCGAAGGATCGATGCAGAGTTCAGTGAGCTGGCATCTTTCCGCCATGATTGTGCAGTGTTTGCTACTCTTCACTCTCTTGCAAGGCACCACCCACGCACCTGGACAACCGGCGCCCAAAAAGGCCGTCTCTGCGCGATCCAACTGCTCGCCAGAACGAAGTACATTTGCAAAGCGGGATGGGCTGACTGCTGCAGGCTGCCGATTCACCGGGTTCTCCCGTGTCACCCCGCCGCCGCCGTCCTCGTCCCTGCGCTCTCCCACGCTCTGCCACTCACTGGAATGCCGGCCCTGACGAGCCTTATCGAGGTGCGCCGCCCGTGGAGTTGTTGCGCGGAACCACCAGCGCCTCGCCTGTCGTCCGGTTGCTCGTTTCTGTGGCTTGCTGGCCACACTGATCCGCGCCATTGGGCTGCATCCCGGCGCCCTTGCTGCCCAAGGTGTGGCAGACCTTCCAACTCCAACCCGCCAGCCAGTTGCCCGTTTCTCACTGCCACAATCTCATCGGACGCGCCGGTCCTGTGAGACTAAACCCTTGTCGCCGTCGGGACTGCTGCACGGAACCCAGGCGCTCGCTCGCACGCTACCCACACTATCATATTTTCGTCCCGATTATCTCTCTTGTCTCTTTAGCTCACTGGCACGGCTGCGGCTGATTTCAGTCACCGTCCGGGGTGCATGCAAAGCATTGGCTACGCATAGAAGATGGCCGAGAGCGTGGGTTTGTTATTTCGTTGTCCCCGTGGTGGCGATGCAATTCTTGGGCGCAGGGCGCAAGGCGCATCGGCCGCCCGCCTTCGGCATGCCGCGGGACGGTGCCGACCGCCGGCACCGGCACCGTGGCCGCTGCTCGCTACCCTAGCACGTCGCTCTCATCACATTCTATCAGACCATTTTCTCAGGATATTTTGGGCTCGGATGGCCGCTTTTCCGGTCCCAACTCCGCGCGGGTCTCCATTCACACTACCACACCTTCTCTTTCGTATCCGGTACCCTTCCATCCATTTAGCAAACCGTGAATGCTGGAGGGGAGGATCCGTGTCGAGCTTGATATTAAGTGACTGCATGTGGGCTTTGTGCCTCACCTCACGATACAAAAGGCCGTCGTACTTGGCGCATGCCTCCTCCCTTCCCAGGGGCTAGGGGAAGCCGTCACCGTTCCACGGCGTCAAAACGACGGGCTCCAATCACGCCAAGCGTATGACGGCCCTTCTCTCCTCCCAAGCCACCTCCTAGCGAAGCGAGAGCACATCCAGTTGAGAGAGCAGAGGCAATGCGCAAAGGCTAGCGGCAGCCGCCGTACCAGCGCATCACACCGATGTCTGCGTATCGGGGCGGGCTCGGAACGAGGCCGGGAAGAAGCACCGTCGCGATGCAAATAGAGCAACTCTAGCCGATACATCCATCTCGACCGATGGGATGATTAGCTTGGTCCATGATCGGATATGGAAGCACATCTTCAACTTCGTTCCTTTGTCGACGTCGTCCCAAGGCGGCAAGAAAAAGGGGGGGCAATGCGATGGTCGCCGGAGCAAGGGTCCGGCGCGGAGTCATATCTCGTTCCCGCACCACCGGGCGACGAGCCACGCGCCATGTCTCGTCTCGCATTCAGTGCTTCATGTCTCTGTTCCCGTCTGCTGCAGTCCGCAGCCCGCTTTCGCTTTCTCCTCCCTATTACCCAGGGTACACACCTCTGTATCCGCAAAGCAAAACACCCCCTCTCCCAAGCGGCCAACCTTGTGTAACACGGCACCGCTCGCTCGCTTCCACCTGCCCCCTGATCTCACCCACGCCTCCCCTTTTCCTTGTTGCTTTTCTCGTCCCCTGGCTGCGTCCGGTCGCCGGGCCGGCGCAATAGCAGGAAAGGCGATCCGCGGTGGGTTGGAAAAAGTAAGAGCGAACCACCGAAATATGCCCAATCCATACCCTCTCTCTCATAAACGCACTCGCTGCGTTGGGGGAGTGCATGGCGTGGCGTCGCCCAAAAGCGCCGTGTGGCTGGCTACCGGTGAACGGCTGCCTGCCTTCGCGCTGCCGAACTAGTGAGCCTTCTCATACATACATGGTCCAACCGCCCGATTTTGTGTCTTGTTCTTCACATGGGCAAAAGTGAGTACCCAGGGAGTGTGCCCGTGCTGGGACGACTACGTGTGCAGACACGGTCTGCGCGGATGGAGGGTATCGTGTGGTGGATGGTAGCGTCCAATGTCATTGGGATTGCGTTCATCGTCTCATACTGCCAGCCCCAGGTTCTCCTACGATGTGAGTAGTATTTCAGAACGAGATGATACCGATATCAAGTCCCGTCGAACGCTGCAAGGGGTAACAGACACCCGTCACGCAGCTCCTCTCACCTTGCGATCATGAACAGGGCGCCAGGAAACAATAGCAGGTATCAAAGTAGTGAAACAGTGCAGCCGACCCCCCCCCCGTCCCGACGAGACCGGGACCGGGCAACCGCGCGACGGGCCGCTGCACGGGCGTCCGGCTCGGCTAGGCAGGTAGGGCATCGATATTACAGACCTTCCAATATGGACCCATGAATGGCCAGAGGCGTGTCATGTCATGTCATGCCATGTATGTTGCTTGTGAGGCTTCTGATGGTGAACCGGGCTGGTTGCAGGGGCTGCAGCAGGACGGGTTTCGGCTTGGTTTCCTCTGGCTGGCTGAGCTTGCTGTTTCCCATGCCCATGCTGCCCCGAATCGATCTGCAACGGCGGACGATGGCTTGGCGCGGCGTGGGAGGAGAGAAAGGGCTCTGAGGCAACAGGGGCGAGCTGCGTGTAGTGAGGGCTGGTGGGGGATCCGGGAATGGGCAGTGTACGTAGGGGGGAGTGGTGAGGGTATGTGTGGCTGGCATGTTCGAGGACTTGGATGGGGTATGCGGCTGATTGGTTAGGGGATGCTTAGCGGCTGGTCATTTCCAGCGCATGATGAATAGTGGACTGCAGTGAATTGGGGTTCAGTCATTGGCGATGCTGCGGGGCTTAGCTGTTGATAGGTCTCGTTGAGAGCACTGAAAGGAAAAGTAGAGGGAGAAATATGAAAAATGAAGAGGAAAAACAGAGTCAGAAACCACATGTCGAGGCGGCAAGGTTCGGACCGATGCCCACAAAAAAAAGACAGCTTCAAGCCTGGGCACACCTGACAGGTCACAAGTCACAATCCCGAGTGAACCACACACGCCTCAGCATGGTACCGGCATCCGCCAAGGACAGGACAAGTACGATGGGATCGCCAGAGACACATAATCGAGGATCAAATCCACATCTTGCCATTCCCAATTCGCCTTCTCTCTGATATATGTACCTATACCTATAGCACCCGCACCTCTCCAGTAGGCAGGTAGGCAGGAAGGTAGGTAGGAACATCCTACCGTAGTATCCCAATGAACCAACCCAAGCAAAACCCTTTCCCCGTGTCTCTCCGTCTAAACCACCCCTAGCTCTCAGGGCATTCCTCTCTTTCAAGAACACACGCTCCTAGCAGCACACGCCAACCCAGTCCCAGGATGAGATGAGAGTGAGAAGAAGCCGACGAAAACCCCCCGTGATACATCCCCAAAGATGGGAGAAAATTGATGATAATGATAAAACGACGATGATGACTGCCGTGATTGCTGCCAGAACACCTCCCCTCCGTACCCAAATCCCCGCCCGCCCCCACTGACACACGACAGAACACGCGGGTATGGGGTATATACAATGAAGGAGGAACCAGACGAAGAAAAGTGGAAACAGATGATGGTCTAGTACATGTCTAGACGCCCGGGTATTTGAGAGATTAACACCTTAAAACAACACAGACCAGATCGAAGTAAGAGAAAATGATAACCCCGAAATGGATATAGCATCCCCATCAGCGCGGGGAGGAGTCGGTTTCAAGTCGGCGTGGATGGTGATGAACCATTAAACCGGTTCGCGTCGCAAATCGACCAAAAGCCATCGCCCGAAATGCATTCATTTCCGCTCGTCGGCCGGCTTCGGGCGCAGCGAGCGCTGGTCGAGTTGGCGCTTGCGCTCGAGCTTGGCATAGTGCAGGCCGCAGGCGTTGCAGAGGGTGCGTGCGCCGTCCGGGCCGCGCCGCCACTCGGGCGTGTCGATGCGGTTGCAGCTGTGGCATCGTCCGGGGGGAGCGGCGCGCTAAGAGAAAGCGTGTTAACAAACTGGTGGCTCGAGAAGGTCAGGGGGGAAAGGACGAGTGAGAGAGGCTTACCCCACGCCGCTTCTTGACCTCACTCAGCGCGTACGCCGGCTTGATGCCATCGCCATACATGGACACATCGCCATCGTCCTCGCCCGGCTTGCGTCCGCCTCCGCCCCCACCGCCGACGCCACCACTGCCGCTCCCAGCGCTGCCCCCGCTGTCGCGGCTCGCGCGCTCCGTCTGCAGGCGGTTCTGCTGCACCATGTCGCGCACCTCCTCGAGCTTCTTGAGCGCCAGGATCAGGCTGTTGAGCAGCACGCTGACCTCGTTCTCGGTCGGCATGCGCGACGGGATCGGCTGCGCCCCCTGCTGCTCGCGCGCCGCGGCCACGTAGGCCTCCGCGAAGTGGTAGCCCGTCCGGCACGAGCTCATGACCTGGCAAAAGGGGGTTAGTTACGTCTTGCTCTCCAATCTTTTGGGGTTTCCAAGAAATGAGAACGGGTTGGGGAAAACGTACTATTTGCAGGGCATCCTGATAGCCGTATGTCTGGAAGTGCTTGTCAAAGTCCGCCTTGTACTCCGACGGCCGGTGGTGCGGGTACTCCGTCTCCTCGCCGTAGACGGGCGGCCGTTGCGCGTCGTAGGGCGAAGGCAGTGCGGGCCCGCTGTGGCGCGGGGAGATGGGGTATGCCGACAGGGGCAGCTGCCCCGGCGGTAGCCTCCCCGTTTCCGTGTACAGGCCTGGTAGCGGCTGCTGCTGTGGGGGTCCCTGCTGCTGCTGCTGCTTCTGGGCGGCGTGTTGTTGTTGTTGTAATTGTTGTTGTCTCTGCTCAGCTTCAAGCTGCTCGAGCTTGACTGGCGGCGACGGGTGCTGGCCCGGGAAGGTGTTGAGCGGTGGGGGCACGGGCCTAGTGGCCAGCGTGGGCCGCGCCGGGTCAGAGAAGGCGAGGAGAACATCGGGACGAGGGAAGTTCGAGGACGCCGGGTGCAGCGTCCGCGGCGACGAGTTCTTGTCGACCGGGCTCGTGACGTCGGCGAACGGCCGGGGTGGCGCGGTCGCGCTGAATGGTGAGGGCAGGCTCTGGGATGGTGGGATCGGGGCCGAGGACGGCGGGGCGCCGTACGCCAGGGGCTTCCTGTCGTTCGAGAACACTTCGGAGATGGAGGGCAGGGAGGGCAGCGACTGCCGGTGCCCGTGGCTGGACTCGGACTCGTCCGACGGCCGGCGGGGCTCGACGGGGGAGATCATGCCGGGTATGCTCGTGGGCGGCGCCGAGTGAGGATACCCAGAACCAAAAGAGCTGTGGTGCGGGTGGTGGTGGTAAGGGGCGCTCGGGCTGACGAGCGTGGCAGCCATGGTCGGTCCGCCCCTTGGTCGTCTGTCAAAGAGATCGCGGCTGTTGGTGGGTGGAATCGCGCTGCGCGGGGTGCGACAACACCGTTTAGTCAACATCCAGGTTGGCAGAGCTCGACGATATGGAGGCTGCACACGAACCTCTGCCTCACTCCTTGTTCGCCCGCTTCCATAGCGGGACTCGTTCCAAGACGGCGTCAATGTCCTCCAGCGTCGACCTGACACGGGATCCTAACCATGCGGGTGCGAGCGAGAAGGCAGCGAGAAATGTCCGGCAATCTGGAGAGCGAGAGAGGGCTATGGGCGAAACCGCTAGCTCCAGGGGAGTTGAAGACGATGGCAAGATGTGGTCGCCCTCGAGGAACTCCACACTCGGCAGAACAGAACAGGCGGCGAACAATTGGCTGATCAAGGGCTGGCTGGCGAGCTGACAAACGCTGCGGGCGTCGCCGGTGCTGACGAGTCTTCGCGGTCGGCTGTCCCCAGGTTCGTCAAGGCAGACGAGTCGCTGGGTGTGTGTGTGTGTGATGATTGACTGCACCACGCAAGTACCAAGCAAGCCAGATGGAGTTCGCTCGACTGGATGCTTGTTGCAGAATGTTCCTCCTCTTCAGGATGTCGAGGGCGGTACGCGACAAGTTTGTGTATGTGTATTGTGTATGTGTGTGCAGCGCAGTCAGACCCAGGTGCATATCAAGTACGGATAGGTAGGAAGGCCGACAGGCGGTGGCGGGCGCCGTGGGTTTTGAGTGTTTCCTGTTTCTGCTGTTTCTGCCCAGGAGCTGATTCGACCCCCGCCAGAGACCCCAGTCCCCAAGTGCCCCAGTCGGCTGCGCTGCGCTGGTGCTGTGCAGTGCGTTGTGTGCAAGGGGGAACCGCAGCCGGGTCGGGGTCCACCTGGGCACCTTCGCTCGGGACGGTGGACACTGTGTGGATGCAAGGCTTGCCGGGGTGGGTAAGAGTGGAGACCGCAGCACTGTGTGAGCTTGGCACTTGGCAGGGCGTGCTGCCGCCTGCGTAGTAGGGATGCTGGGGTGAGGGGCGATCGAGATCAAGTGGGTCGCCTGGTCTCCCGTGGAAAATGGTTTGTGGGAACGTGTGGGAACGACCCGGTCCCTCCCATTTCGCACCCTTCCACTTCCAATCCACGCCTGCGTGTCTCGATCAGGCAGGACCGCGAAATACTAGTATGAAGGTGGATGGATGGGGGTATGTGGGGAAACAAGCGCCAAACATCCGTGGACGCTGAGGTCGAACCTTCTCCGGGCTCTCCTGTTGCTTCTGCTCCATCTGGACTACCTTACTGTGCCTACGCAGTAAGAGCAGTATTGCTTTCTACCTTACCAGTACATATCCATACACGTACATTCATCAGTAAGCGCATAGACGAATACAAGCACACAGTACCGAGTGTGAAATGCAGAAAAGCGGAGGGCGCCGGGCTCCTTGTGATCAGCCGGGGGTTCCAGCTGCAGAGCAGGCAATGTGGGTTGGGCTTAACTGGTTGCGACGCCTCTTCGGTCCACTTTCTGGCTTAGCACGATCGATGACGGCGATGAAATGGCTCTGCCAAGTACCACCAACACATTAGAGCGAGATCTCCTGGGGACTTGGACGCATCCGGCGGCAGACTTGTGTGGAGAAGCAGCGTCGCCGGCTAGTAGTGTTTAATAACCATACATACATGTAACGAGCGGTGAGCTTTGGCTGGGAACCGACTCCACGGGCCGGGTGATGGATGGTCAGACTCGTCACCGGATTTGGGGCTTGGAATGTCAAGGCTGACGAAGGGACAGGGATGCAGAATTGGGCGGAGAGGGTGGGCTGGGCTGGCGGGCAGGGGGGAGGGAGAAGAAGCGGGGACGATCGGAACTGCAGGTGGTCATCGGCCAGATGCCGTACAAGGACTGTGTGTTCTGCGCCTGTCGGAAGGGCCTTGCACGAGGACGGATCGCGGCTAGCGAGGTGCGGCGTGGGTGTGTGCGTATGCGTGTGTTGTTGTCAGGGCCGGCGGTAGCGTGTGGTGGCCCGCGGTCGGCGGTCGGGATGGCACGAAGGGTCGGAGAAAATGCAACGGAAGAGGGGGGGATGGGGGGGACGTGGGCTCTTGAGAGGACCGAAAGCGACGCACTTGTGGGCGCACGCAGGACAGACGTGCACAGATTGCATGCAGCTTCCACAACAGCAGGCCTGCCACAGTACAGTGTACGGCGCGCCTACAAGTCCACGAATAAAACAAGCTGCCTGGCGATCTTCTCCCAGTTCCTCCTCCTGCCGGCGAATGCAGTTGGGCCTGTCGGCCGCTGCGCACGCCAATGGCAGCCTCGGGACCGCGTGTCCCGCAGACTTGGATTCGCCGCGACTCGATCGTGTTACCCGCCGGACCGGGGGACAGATTCGCCCAGCAGGGAGAAGGCTCCCGTCTTGGATGATGAAATTCGGCTCGCGAGGGCGGGGGGTTTTCTGGCGTATGGCGGTACTTACTAGGTATGTACGCAGTCGTACGAAACCTCACCAGGAGACCAGCTAAGAACATTGGGTGGCACCGGGCCGGGGTGCTCAAGGATTGCTGGCTCGCCGCGATCCTGGTCACCCAATGCGGTGAGTAAGATGCGGAGGAGTTGAGACTGCTTGGAGGTGGACAGTTACCGAGCGCGGCCCTTGTACTATATGGCGTGGCGCAGGTTGAGCTTGAGAACGGCCCCCAGGTAACTGCCTCTCTACCCACCACCTGCAGATCTTGCCTATCGGCAAATGCAACAACGTTTACTAACGCGCTCGTAAGGCGGCGGCACGTTTGTGGGGATATGCTGCTTCGATCGGGGCATGGCCCGATCTGCGCACGCCGACTGTGCCCCAAAGCGCCTCTGGTAAGCGAAGGGGGAGGAAGATGGATGGACCTCAGCCTCGGGAGCGACCTTTTCCAACCCAGGTCGTGGTATCGAGTCGAGGCGTCGTCGTCGTGTGCGCACGCAGGCAGCCATGCAACGGACAGGGCTCGCGCGCACCCCCAGGCCTCCGTTCGCACACCCCGATTCCTTTCTGATGAGCCATGCACTCACGAGACCACTCAGATTCCGAAACCGCGACGCGCCCTGCTGTCGCCTGCACACCGGTAGGTGCTGCGCCGCCGGCTCCCAAAGCCAGCTGCAACGCCACGGTGCCACTGGTCTCGCTTGCATCTCACTCATCATGGCTGGGATCTGGCGAGGCTGGGATCATGGGTCTTGGCTCGTCTTCTAGAAGGAATGCCGTTCCTCTCGGTGGAATCCCGCCAAGACATTCGTTTCGGAGGGGATGGACGGAAGAGAGACGACCGCCCGCATTGCTGCCTGCAGCATGGGGATGCTTCCTGTTGCGATGCTGGGGGAGGCGGACGGCGTCAAAGATGCTGAGGCGAACGTAACGGTCGGCCCACTGCTGGTTCAGGGAATGTGAGAGATCTGCCAAAAGGCTGCCATGGGCCATGGCTGCACAGGTGGCTCGGCAGGTTTTTTCTGGGAGCAGAAGCGCTAACCAACGTTACAAGTTACATAACTCAACTTTTAGTACCAAGCACTGTGGACAATGGACAGGTCCTCCTCCCAAGTTCCAGTTGCCAACACCTCGGCGCGCGAATGCCAGGCTCGCCTACAGCTTACTAGTGTATAGGCACTGGGTCAGGCGCAACCCTGGGCGGCGTTTCCAAACGCGCCACGTTTGGCGCCGTGACACTCGGAATGTAACTGTGCACGGTGGACCACGCAATGTTCGATCGGGTCTGGCGGTGTCCCCGCGAGCCGGCCGTGTTTCCCACTGGCCGACCAGGGTCATGAGATGAAAGATGAATGGGCGGAGCCAATTTTAGTGTGCCTCTGTGCCAATGCAGCCCGTGGCGTGCCGCTGTCTCATTCGGCGCTAGGCCGGCCCTGGCGAGGGATGGGGGGGTTTCTGGTCGGGCTCGCTAATCGAACGGTTGCATCGGCCCCGAAACGTTGGGTTCCAACCTGGAAAAAGGCCTTGAAGAGAGCAAAAAGAGGCAGATCCCGAGAATGGGGACGGGCGGGACCAGAGCACGAGGGAACGACAGGCTGCCGCGCAGGATAGCCGAGGGAGCACACACACCCCACTCTGAGACGGCAAGCCCAATCATAGCTCTCCAGTTACCAGGCCTGCAAAGGCCCTGGCCTCCCGCCTGGAAAAAGGCACGAAAGGCAATCTCCAACAAGCACCAAACGGACGGGAATGCTATCAGAAACGAAACTGATTATCACCGACAACGGCTCAGATCGGCGCTGGATGAGACACCTCCTCCCCGGCACCGACCAAGCGACTGCCACTGTGGGGATGCGCTCCTCAGAGACAGAAAAAAAAAAGAAAGTGACCGACAGTAAGAGGAGAGCAGCGAAGGGAAAACTACCGATTGTATAGACGGATGAACGTTTATGAGAGCAAGACTAACAGTACAGGTTTTTAGGTTATGGCCAATGTGTCCGATCAAGGAGAACGGAATGTTTGACCACGAATCCACCCTCGTGACGACCCGACTCTCTGGAAACGTTGGCATTTCCCTTGGCGGGTTAGTGTCGGCCAACAAACACGTGTGGGCTGGGTTGATGAAGAGATCTTGGGGGTGGGAGTGCCCGGGCTCTCGTCATCTCGGAGATGAGAGATGCTTCGATTACGAGTCCCCGCTTTGTTCGACACGTGCGACGAACCCCCATCCAGACAATCCGTCCATCCATCGAGCCATCCCAATCGCTCCGCGAGCCGCCCGTCCTCGCCGTCCTAAAAATACCCTGCGCGCACGGTGCGGGGCCCAAGTACTCGGACTGCCTCCTTGCCAGAGCCAGCCCGAACGCCCGTCCCCCCCCCCCGGCAGTTGCCTCACTTGGGACAGCATGCCATGAGGAGAGAAACACGCTGGAATTGAGATCGCCAAAGTTAGTCCTCAGAATCCCTTAAGACCCCGGGGGTTTCCCTCAGCCGCACTCCGCGCGCGCCAGCCGCGGAGAAAAGAAAATAGGACCAGCAGAAACACATCGTCGCAGCGTCATTTTGTCAGACGCTTGACGTCTCGTTTGGATTATAGTAGATTTGGAACTGGGCATTAGGTCCAATCCAATGGCGGAGCCGACCTCGACGGAAGCCATCCCGAGGCGCTACACTATTGGAAACCATGGGATCGGAACCAAAGCTGGCGCAAATGGTGGAGACCGAAACGCTTCAATCGCTCCCGATCGAAGGAACTTTATTCGGCCGGCTGCCTGGGGGGTAGTACACTATTTGCCGCGGCCAGATTAGGCAACGTCGAGCTCCTCCCTCCCTTGCTGGGTACTCGGAACGGACACACGCGCAAGGCTGGCCACGCCGTTGCAGACGCTGAAGCCCACAAGCCCAACGGCCATTGACGCAACGCTCGTGGTGAGCGGGTGGGCGGCGGTTTGTACATACGAGGCCCGGCACTGCGTGATACGACGTGGCATGGCAGCAGCGGGAACGGACCTACTTGTCCCCCGAAAGAACAAGAACTCGATGTCCCAACAAGACGGAACGGACACGGCAGCCCGAGAGAGAGAGAGAGCGGCGGCAAGTCTCTGAGTCTGGCAGCTTCCTCCTCCTCCCCCTCCTCCTCATCCTCCATCAGCGAACTGAACACCAAAAACGGCGATCGCATCCTGCCACTCCCCATGCCCCATGCCCATGCTCCTCCTCATGCACACACTGCGCGGGACGTGCGGGATGAACCCCCCTCCCCCCTTGTGATCGGGAATGGTTCCTGAACGGGCTAGGCGAGCACCATGCTGCCCCCGCGCGACCCGGCCCAGCCATTGGCTCCCGGGGCACACGGCCGCGTCCCAGATCAGGCGATGACTGCAGGAGTATCAACAGTGAATCATCTCTCGCTCGCCCTTCCCGCTGGGTTCATCCGAGCGGGTCACCCTTTCTTCCTCGTCCCCCGGTATATACATACATATGTGCACTGCGTACGGAATACCTACTAAGGAACACCAGCCGCTGTCGCCCGGACGGAACGCGCCAGTGCGTGCGCCAGCCCGCAGTACTGCGCCAGACGTGGAAGCCCGGCAGGCTGGTGGGGCTGTAGGTGATGAGCATGGCATGGCATGGCGTCGTCGATGCGTGTGTCTGTCCCGCGCCCGGCTTCGGCCCAGTGGGACCCCCCCGGCCGTGCCGTTTTTCATACCCCCAGCTCCACTCCGAGAGAGAGAAAGAGCGTCGACCTGGCAGCAGCAGCCGTTGTCGTCAGATTGGCCCACGGGCGCGGCATGATGGCCCATATGCCAGATCAACGAGTCGCCGATGGGGTTGCATTGGTGGCCCGCCCCCCTCCTGTGCTGCTGCATCCGAACAGCAATTTATCTGATCCATCTCACTCGTGGTCTGCAGTCCCGCATGACGAGATGCCGTCGACTTTTCGCACCACTCGGGGAGCTGGTAGCTCTGGTCGCCGCCGCCAACGCCACCAGGGCAGGGTGAGGATGAGGATGAGGAGGGGGGGGGGGGGGGGGGAGGTTGGTGGGGGGAACCTGCTGCTGGTAGGTGCCGTTGTGTCATGCCCTGTGGCGCCATCTGAGCCGATGAGCGTTGGACGCCGACCAGCAGATCTGGGTGTCATGGAAGTTGGACGGCGGCGGCGGCGACAGTGCGAGCTTCTGTCTTCTCCTTGGCCGCGCTCTCGAATCTTCCGGCTGGCAGTTACAGCAGTCACCCGTCGCACACACAGACACACACCCGTAGACGTACATACTGACTGCCAGCTGTTGGCTGAACAAAGTGACGAGGTGCCATCGCCAAGGTCAGACACGCACAGTACACCCTTGGGACTCCTCCTCGGATATCGTCATCTGGGTGAGCGATTATCTTTCGGGGCGGGACACACGATGATTGCCTCCCCACCCCCCTCCCGTCCGTCCCTCCCTGTTGGGCGGAATGTCTGTGCTGGCTGGCTGGCTGGCTGTGGCCGCTGAACCCAAACACAAGCCCTCGACCGGAACACCAGCAAGTCTGGTTCTCCCCTCGGATCACTGCCAGATGCGCTAATCACCACCGGTTCGCTAACCTATCCCGAGACGCCCACCCCCCCCCCCCCCTGTCCCGATCCAATCTCGATACAACCGGGCACTTTTGGAGATGGCACTGTCTCGTCGCCGACGTGCATCGCACAGGTGGTGCGCCCAGATGACACACACTGCTGTGCTGTGCTGTGCTGTGCTGGGGGTGGCTGTTGCCCAGGCACGGGATCCCCTCTCACTCGGTTGCGAGATCGGGCACCACACCACCGCCGCCCTTCCCACTGCTTGGCTAATAAATTCATCAGCCTGAACAATGAGCGCCGCGCATGTGGCACAAGGCAAGCCAGCTTTGCCCGGCACCCGCGTCACAGCCTTCCCACCCACCAAACCCGATCGGCTTTTCCTCGCTTGCTCGCTCGCTCCGGTTCCGATCTCTCCTGATCGGAAAAGTTCCAGATCCGCTTTGCCCTCCCACTCCCGGCAGGCCATGTGCTCGGGCACCATACCGATTAATTAACTGCATGTCCCTTCGGGAACCTCAGTCAGTCAGCCCTGGTTTCATTGGCATTGACTCGGTCCCCTGTTCCGATCGCTTATCCACAATGTGCCCTTTTTGGAAGCATCTCGAGGGGGGTTTTTCCTATGACTCCAGCATCTCGCTCTGCCTCAGCCAGCCCCTCATGACACCATGTATCACGGTTTGAGATCCCGATGCGGTCTATTCTCAACCACCACGTGTGCCTGCAGCGCCCAGTCGGAGATTTTTTTCCCCGCGCTCGCGGGCAATGTTTCACACGGAGAGGCAAGGCCAATGCGGCGCGCCCCCTCCGTCCGGGTCCGGTGAAGCAACACGCATAATAAAACAGACTTTCCAGACCATCGTCACCCTTCCATCCCCCCGCAGGAGGGGCTCCACTTGGAGATTGATGAATCTGGCCGACGCCGGGACAGTGCGCAAGGCAAAAAGCAAAAGATACATCCATACTAGTAGTAAGGCTGGAAGCTGGGCGACAGCTAGTCCCCTCCGTGCCTGCAGTACCTGTAGTGTCTCGCATGCGGCTCTGCCATTGGCCGGTGAACGGCCTTGACAACCTACCGGCGAGCACGAGCCCCCGTGCCGGGTGGTGGTGCTCTCGGCGGACCGCGGGCTTGCCTCGTGGCAGACGCCAGCTTTTCCGGGGGGAATTAGTGGGTTAAGTTAGATAGGGAGACACAAGACGCGACCTAGTGTCCTCTCGGAGATGGAAGAGCGCAGATGAAGCAAAAAGCATCTCCCGCAGGGTCTGACCGTCGTCTTGGATGGAAAGAGATGCCAGCGGTGGAACTATCGAATCGGGTTCCCGTCGCCAGCACAGCCGGGAGCGAGCCGTTACTAGCGCTGGACCAGCTAACGACGCATTGACTGCATGCACTAACTATGTACACTACTGTAAGTCGCAGAAGGCTGATGTTCAAGAGCCCCCCCCCACCCATCGCAGGGTCTCACAAGTCAGTCTCACCTGGAACTAGGTAGGCAGGTACTGCACCTACAGATACTGTGTGCATGCCATCCACGAGTCTTTGCAGAACAGACAACGCAGAGATGAAGCCACTCAGCAACTCGTTCCTACCGTAGTGTAGCAAAGAGCGCGAGCAAGGGCAGGCGGGGATGGAAAACGCATGGTCTCCCCGGTCCATCCATCCGTCATGCATGGCCCATCACCCATCCTCAATCACCGCTTCAACGGCAGTTGCATCACGCCTCTCTCCGCAGGATGTCACAGAGCCAATTGCTGACCACGCGCCGACAGCAGGCAGGGGGGGGGGAATGTCACTTTCCTCGACTGGGACAGGGACACCGGCCGGAAGGGCCAGACACAAGCACGCACGGTCAGATCCGAGTCAGCAAAGCACGATTGCCGATCCCACGCGTTTTTCTCGAGATTGTCTTTATTTTTGCTGCTCGCCTGCTTGCCCAGCAAAACCAGGGCCAGGGGTCGGAGGGTTTGTTGTCGGCGACATCGTTTCCACATGCATGACGACTGTACCCTGGGGCCGAAATGAGCTTGAGCCATGTGCCAAGGGGAGAAAACAACGTGCGCCCGGCATGGCTCGCTCTACAGTAGTGTAGGAGAGGCTGGGAGACAGGGGAGGGTGACAGTGGCGCATCCTCGAGACAAAAGCCTCCCCATGCATGCCTTCCCTCCCGGCGTTGCGTGGCCTCCACGTTTTTATTTTGAGCAGCCGTGTCGCTTGCAGTGGTTGGCCATTGCAGCAGTTGAGAGCCGTTCGCAGTGCATTCGACGTGCAGTCAGTTACCGGAGTCAGCAGTAAGTGTGGATGTACAGAGAACTCAACTCCATGATTACTGACTGCGTTGTTAGTGTACTGCGTATATGTAGATGCCCACTTCACGCATCCCATCCCATCCCCCCCCCCAGCTTGCGCCGCTCGAGAGATCGGCAGGGTTGATCTCCCCTTTCATGAACCGAATGTCTCTCGCTCATCGATCGGGGCCCCGTTTTCCCACACCCGGGGAAGCAAGCCCCTTTCCCGCCCCGGCTCGCGCGAGACGAAACGAGACGACAGGTCAGGACAGGTCAGCACGGCATTCCCGCTGGACGGACCGCCCCATTCCTGACGGGGGCTGACAAGCGACAATGTTCGAAACAAACTTTTAGCGGGACACGCATGACGATCCCCACGCCGCGCAGTGGAGCTCGACGACGTTTGCGGAGTAGCTGCCGGGCCTCCATATGGTTAGATTAGTCGAGACAGAAAACTGTCCAATCCCTGCGTTTTTGGCTGGCAAGTGTCTCGCTATTTTTTGGCCAGATGGAGCGGGCTTACACAGGAAGGCATGTACTGCGCACTCAGTACACGAGTCTCCGCACTGCACAGCAACTCATCAGCGTGCCTGGTAACCAAGCAACGACCGTGAGACTCGGCTTCCAATGATGAGCAGGGAATCTGACTGAGCCAAACCTCGGCTTGGTATTCCTCGCAAGACGACAGCCTCAACCGCCCCAGTCAAGGATGACTGAACACCAGCCAGAAATCAGCCCCGACGCTCTCACCACACCATCCCCAACGCTAGCGTACGCCGGAGCGAATCCGGAATGGCCTCACCCAACGAGCCAGGGGAAAGCAAAGATCACAAATCGCGTCTTTGCGTAGTGTAGATACGATCTTTCTGGAACTCAGCTAGCTCTCTTTCTAAGGGAGGGAGGGCGGAAAATGTCGCGTGGGATATGCCGGGGTGGCGTGCGCATCGTGTTGCTTCTCCGAGCAACCGCCCAGCAGCAGCCAGCCAGCCAGCACTGATTGGTGACAGGGAGGTCAATGGCATATCAAGCAATACTCCATACTCTCTGTATGGAGAGAAGGAGAGACGTTGTCCGTTCTGCCGTTCTGCACAATCCCCGTTCCACACCACCACCACCACCACCACCACCATCACCAGCACAAGGGGCCTTGGCTGGTCTGCACTTCACTGGGGGCGCGCCTCGGGACTGCCATGTGCTGAGCACGGCACTTGTTTGGCGCATCGTGTGTGGCGCTGAGACATTCGGCCGCAGCTTTGCTCAGCTCCCAGTTCCGGGGTGTGTGTGCTGGTCTATGTACTAGTACACTAGGCCGGCAGGGATCATCTGCCCGCCCTGTCTGCCCCCTGTTTTCCCAGCCGTCTAGGTGTGTGGTGTTGACTGTGACGAATGTGATGGCGGTGAATACTGACTGACTGACTGCATGCCAAGTACACTTGGATGAACAATGGACGGTGGCTGGGCGGGTGAGGGAGGGTGAGAGAGCGGATGCCAGGGGGGGCAACGTGGAAACAGCGAGATGGCTTTCGTTTTGTTGCGGTGCGCTTCGCGCTGACATTGGTCACTGGGCGGTGTTGGAGTGTGCATCCTGCGAGTCTTGCATGGCTGGCTGCCGGAGAAGGGCATGCTTCCCTGCTCCCATGCGACGCCACGCCAACGCCGCAGCGGAGGGAATCTGACAGGTCGTCGATTTGGAAGGAGTGTGGTCGTCAGGACGTCCAATAACTCCGGTGAGGAATTGGTTAATTGCACCATGAGATCCGAGCATTCCGGCCGTAGGTCCGGGCCGTGGGCGACTTGCTGGGCTCCGAGCGGATGCTGTTGCATGTGCGAACTGTGCAATTGGATACTTTCAGGGGCATATCGAGCTTCTCCAGGGGTGTGGTCATGTCCGGCGGCAACACTCTGCGAGTCGGAGTCAATGTGGCCCTCGACTATGTCAGAGATTGCTATTCAAGCTGTTGACCCGGGTATCTTCTTGAGGGGATGCCGTTCATACAGTGAACGCGACGTGTCAGCTGGACTGGTCACCGCGGGCTACACGAGTTGCAATCTAAACCACGGTATTTTGGTGACGCTGAGCACGGTTAAAAGTCCAGAATTTGCGCATGTGAAGCGTCCCCAACCTTCGAGGCAGGGCCGTATAGCGTCTGCTTACATCCTGACCAGGAGAATTAGCTGTGACGGTAGCGTCGGCCTCCACGGCATCTGTTCTGTGTTCAGCAACGGCGAGGCAGAGGGCCGAGTTCAGTCAAGAAGGCACAAAAAATAGGACGGAGTCATCAACAGAGAAAGAGAAGGTGTAGGGACAGTAACAAGTTCAGCTCAGGCATATCCGTGAAGGCACGACTGCTGTAGCTTATTGTTCCCCGCGGCAATATCCAGTATCATGTTGGCCAGATATCAACGCCGAGGGAGGCGCGGTTAACATCTACTGCGACCTTTCCGTCCCTCTCCAAGTTCCGAACGCCGGCAGGAATATAGGGTCGCGATGACCAGCTGGCACAAGATTGGCTTAGGGGCTCTGGAGTCGTAGCTGAGCGTCGTCGACGTTGCCGAGAGAGAATTGATTCAGGACCCGCGTGGAAAGACTATCAAGGCAAATGCACAATCCGCTACCTACGACCTTTGACGAGGTGCTCAGTACTTAGGTGCTCGCAGGTTGTACCTATCACACAAAGTATCACTCTGTCCTTGCGATCGCCTCGCCATCACCGGAGGTCAGAGGCAAAGCAGTTCTCGAAGTCAAGTAGATACAGCAGCCAGAAACACTCAGTCTATGTACAGTTCATAGTTATTACAACATTCTATAGACCCTTAAACCAAAAGACTTCACCCCAGAAAGAAGAATGTAAGGAAACGAGAGCGCCGCTGAATGCTCCTCCCTCCAAATAAATACCTCCCACCGCCCTCCCCCCAACCAAAAACTCCATTGAAATGCATCCGCTCTGTATCCCATCGAACCTCCCGGGGTAAGTCTCTCAACCCCGAGCACTGTATTCCAAACCCGAGAGAGAAGACAGACAAAACGGAAATATACACCCCCCCGCCCACACCACCCACCCACCCACCACAACAAGTACCCAGAACACGCAAGCAAATCAGCGCACATTCAGCACCAAATCCTCCCCCCTCCTCGTCGGCGTCAGCTCCGGCACCCACCCTGGCGTGATCGGCACCGCACCGTACCGCTCTTCCTCCCTAGTCCAGCCCTTCTTCCGCCGGGGCACGGCGCTGGTGCCGTCGCCTAGGCTGAGCGCCGCCGCCTTGTCGGCGCCGCGGCGCTTGGTGAGGAGCGAGCTCTGACTCTGACTCTGACTCTGATTCTGTGTCTGTGTCTGTGTCTGTGTCTGATCCTGACTCTGGGGATGGGTTCGACTCTGGGGTTGGGTCTGGCTCGGGGTGCGGTTCTGAGTTTTGCTGTTGGTGTAGGTATTGGTCTTGGCGGCGGTGGCGGTGGTGGTGGTGGTGGTGGTGGTGGTGTTATCCCGCCCCGGCGTGGCCTGCGGTGTGGGCAGGTCGGTGACGCCTACCATGCGCTGCCGGGCTATCGCTGCTGCTGCTGGTGCTGTGGGGGGGTATGGTTGGGTCTGCGGCGGGGGTGTGGTGGTGGTGGTTGGGGGGAGGAGGCGTTGCTGCTGCTGCTGCTGCTGCTGCTGGTGTAATTGTTGTCGCCGTGGAGTGGTGCCGGTGCTGCGGCTGCTCTCGCCGGGGAGCTCGTAGGGCGGGGTGGGCGGCGGGGGAGGGCGCGTCATTTGTGCTGTCATGGACGGAGAAAATTGAGACTGGGGTTGGACTCGCTGGCTTGGTGTTGGCTTGTTTGTGCCTGGTTGCGGCTGGTTCTGGTTCTGGTTCCAGTACGAGGCCGGGTTGGCGACCTGGCGCTGGCGCTGCCAGTACTGATTCTCGGCAAGAGAGGATGCGGCGGCGGCGGGTTTGGCGCGCGTCTCGGGCGAGCCCGTCCGCGTCTGGCCCGGGTTGATGCGGGTCGGGGCGGGCGGCATGTTGGGTGCGTTCCACGGTCGTCTGGGGGCGGCGTTCGGCTGAGAGAGGGCCGGCTTGGTCTTGGGGAGAGAAACCGCTCCGACGGGGCTGGAATGCCCCGGCGGGTGCCAGACGTTGTAGCGGTGCGCCGGAGGGAGCAGGTCGGCCTCTGGCGGCTGCTGTCTGTCGCCGCGCTTGGGTATCTCGGGGTACTTGACCGGTGACTTGCCGGGGGAGATGGGCGTGCTTGGGGACTCGGCGACCGGAGACAGATCCACCTGAGGCTCGTCTTCAATGTCATCTTCGTCCTCGAACGGCCCCGCAGCCCCTGACTCAATCGACGTCGCCGAATCTTGCGACACCCGGCGGCTTGCTCTCTTGACTGAGCGCCGTCTGCTCCGCCCGCCGGTTAAGTCTCTTGATTCCCGCATTGCCGCGAAGTACGGATCCGGCGGCCGGCTTCTGGCCTGGCTCGATGATCCCCCAAGCGTCTCTGCTGTTTGGGATAGTCGTCCCGAGAGGCTCGGGCTCGAGAGCTGCGGTTCCCGGCGCTGGTCTTTGAACGCGATCGGGGATCCCAGTCTCGCTTTCCCAGGTCTCCCCGGGAGTCTGAGCGGCGAAACCACCGCGTCGGGCGAAAAGCCGCCATACGCGTCCTTGGCTCTCTCAGCCCTGGTCTTGTGTTCGGGGCTGGGCAGCTCGATCTCGAAGGGCGCTGAGGGGGCCTCCCGAACTGCTATTCTCGTTGGGATAGACGTCTCCGGCTTTCGAGTCGATGTGTTGCGGAGGATCCAGTTGCCTGTTTTGTCGGCGAAGTAGTAGGTCGACGCCGAGTTGGGGTCCGTCGCCGGCGGCCGCCAGATGATGGTTCCCGGCGCGAGGTCGCCCTCGCCGTCTTCGGCGAACTCGGTGACCACGCTGTCCCTGCCGCTCGCTGGGACGCGGGTCATTTGCTGTGGGCCTTTCGGGATGGCGAGCGTCAATGTCGGTTTCGGCGGACTTCGCTCGGCCGCCGACTCGCTCGCGGGGGTGAGGAGGAGCTTCGGAACGTTCCGCACGGCTGGCCCCGAGGTAGATGCTGGCGCATATTTTGTGGGCGGCGCGGGAGGAAGCGGGGAATTTAGGAGGGAAGCGAGCGCTGGTGATGGCTTCGCAAACACGCCGCCGCGGGCAGGTTGCTGCGGGGAGATGGCCAGACCAAGGGCCGACTGCGGGATTTGCGGGTGCCATCGTGGGTCTGCTGGGCTCCGCGCCGCCTGGACTCGGGGAAGAGGGCTGGAAATCCCCACGTCAGGGACGCTGGCGGGACGGCTCTTCCTGCTGAAGGTCATAGAGTCCCTCATCCTGGAGAAGCCGCCTTCCAGATCCCCGAACCTCTTCCGCCGCACACATCTCGCTATCAACACAAGCAAGATGCTGAAGACCACGAGGGCGACACCTGCGAGCGCGATGCCCACAATCTGCGCACTGCTGAGTGCGGACTGACTACTTGACGTAGCCGCACTCGCGGTAGGTGTCGACGTGGGGGAGGTCACGGGCGTCAGGGCTGCCGTGGTGCTCGGCTCCTTGCCGGTGGGGAGACTGACGGTCGGCGTCGGCATGGTCGATACCGTCACGGTGGCCATGCGCGTGCTCGTCGTCGGCATCGCCGTGGGCACGAGAAGCGGACCCGTTCCCGACACTGGGATAACAAGAGTCGCCACGATGGTCGGGTGTGTTTCGGGAGCTGCCTTCGAGATCCCGGTACACATCAAAAAAGCCGTGTCTGATGCACCGTCTGCGAAGCGGTCAGCCGGCGGACTCATTCTCCCCTCAGCAGACAGGCAGTCAACTCACCGATGTCATCCAGACGCTTGCAGGCGCCGAACTGGGCCTCTCCCACAAGACACGACAGGGCGCCCTCGCCGATGGTGTAGCCCAAGCTGCCCCGCTGCCGGCACAAGCACTCCAATGACGGCGAGTTCCCGCATATCGCGGAGTCGAAGTTCTCCGAGATGAAGGACTGGAAGCAGGGCTGGGCGCACGGGGGCACGAAGTTCAAGATCTCGGAGCTGATGTTGGTCGTCGTGGCGGCGACAGCAACGGCGGGGAGGAGGGTCGTCAGCGTCGCGAGGCATATGCGGGATAACCGGCATGCCATCCTCCCGAGTAGTATCTGGACGCGGAGGTCAGTCGTCGGAGGTCCGCCAGCACTTGTTCGTCCCTCGGCGTACCTCACGGCCGACTTCAGTCCATCTGCGCTCGAGATTGCAGGGAGCGTCGAGCGCACTCCGTTGGCCGTCGACGAGTCGGGCGAGGGGAGGGACGAAGAGAGAGGATATCTGCCAATGGCTCTCGTCAAGGCACGAAGGAGGCCTGCGAGGGGGTGGATGAGCTGGCCGCCGCCGGGTGGCCTCGGCGGCAACAGAACGGGCAGGAGAGTCGGCAGAGCGGCCGATCAGTGATTGCGCGGTAGCATAGACATTAAAGAGAGATGCCCAGCACCTCCCATCGGTGTAGAGGTGTAGGAGATAGGAAGTGTCTACTGAAGCGAGAGGCGAGGCCGGACCGGACGGGGAGTGGCACCCACGAGACGAGAGATGAGAGGCGCGCAGATCGTCAACAACAACGCCCAGATGCAAAAGAGAAAAAAACAACCTCCCAGATGGATATCGGATCGTGTCACCACACGCAATGGGAATGATGATGGACCTGAAACAACGACAGAGAAAAATAAGAAAAAAACCTGACAGAAAAGCACACAACAGGTTCAAACAACAGGAGACGTGAACGAGTCCAGTCGAGGAACGACAAAAGGACATGCCAATGACTCCCACCACCGGCCCCTCCATCAGCGGCCACGATCCGCCTTTTCTTCATCTTGCCTCTTGCCGCCCAGCAGCATCCCAGCCTGCGCTTAATGACACGCGGTTGAGAATCCCCAGCAGCCCGCTCGACCACTTACACGGCGGCATCACCACAGCCCAGCCCACCCCCCCGGCCCAAGCATGTCAGTGGCTGCGACAGCTCGACCCAAGCCAAAGGGGAAAGGGAACGATTAGCATCGACCAGCTACCCGGAATGAGCAGCAGTGCGCGTACGACCTGAGCTGCGGCCGCGCGGCCTCATTGGCCAACAGCGGGGGCAAGCAACGCTTTGATGATTTTCCCCATCCGGTCCATACCTACTCTCCTACTGTACGTCCAGCCTGCTAACCTATCCGTAGGAGGCGGCTTTCTAAAGTTGGCGCTCCCCTCTCGTCAAACCCCCCCCCCCCCCCCCCTTGCAGACGGTCCGCAGTGCATGCATTGTTGTGTCGTGGAGCGGGGGAGGGGCGAGAGGGGGGAACGAATGGCTGAGAGCCGCAGCGGCGCGCGCGCTTGGCCCGGCGGCTAAAAATGGGGAATCAGGGTCTGGCGATTGGATTGGCACTTGGCTGGTGGTGTTGAACGAGAGGGATCACGTGGGATTTGGTGCAGGGAGCCAATCAAGCCTGTTGGGCTGGGTTGAGTGGTGAGTTTATCGCTGCGGGCAATCTCAGTGCGAGATTGGGCGATTTGGCCATGAGTTTTGTTCTGTCGTCTGAACATGGACGCGGCCGAACAAAGGGGCCTGCGCCTGTCTCTCTCTCTCTCTCTGCTGAAAGCTGCGCTCAGGGCGAAATGTCTCGGGCTCGGCTCCCGTTCATAGTCAATCAAAATCCAGGTCGCCAACGAACCGCCTGGCATCTGCAGAACCCGATCGGTCCGTCTGTGCCCCATTGCGGCAGTACACACACACACACACACACACACACACACACACACAGCGACTCTACCCGAGCTGCTGCCGTACCCGTGCTTGCAGCTGATCATTAATCCGCGGCCGTCGCTGTTGAGCGGTGCCCGGGCCGTGCGGCGGGAGCGATCAACGGACGCACGGCGGACGACCCGCGGCCCAACTGCGCCAGGCGGCGCAAGCGCTGCCCCCACGGGCAAAGGGGGTCCGATCCCGTTCCCCAGTGTCAACCGAAACAAAACAACATGCGCACATACTGCAGCCGCACCTTCTGTGATACACCGGGGTTGCATGCGAACGAGCCCGCTTCCTGGCGCCAGATGGCACGGCGGCCGCAGGGGGTGCTCGGCATGCAACTCTCCCGCAGCGGCGGGTGGGCAGCTAACTTTAGGTTTCAAGGTAGGTAGGAAGGGAGGTATGTAGGTGCAGAAGCGAAAACACCCGTCCTTTTTGGTATCTATCTGAATGTTCAACCCTATGTTGCACCAGCTGCAAGCCATTATCGACCTCGACCGGAGGGAGAACCCTCTTCCTCAATGCAACTTTACATCGCGTAATCATGTGGCAGTGCCATATCTCCTCTCCCTACGCCGTTGCATAGCTGCTCACAACTGCATCGGCCCGTCCTAAAAATTCCCAACCATTCCCAACCAGATCCTCCCCGAGCCATAGCAACTTTGCGCGAAACTGCAAGCAAGTTCCGACGCCGCTGTACAGCACCCCAACACCCATTTCATCCGCTCCTCTCAGTTGCCGAGCGCATTGGGCGCATAGTCTGGACGGGCGCGACTCGACTTGATGACGTCCTGGACCTTCTTCTCCGTCTCGTCCCAGTTGTCCGGGCTGAGCTGGACCAAGTCAATGGCGTAGTGCTCTGCGATCTGGGACAGCGCGTTGTAGCTCTTCTGGTCGTAGACGAAGCTGATGCTGACGCCGACGCGGCCGAAGCGGCCCGTGCGCCCGATGCGGTGCAGGTACGTCTCGGCGTCGGGCTCGCGGTCGCCGTAGCCCTTCATCGGGATGTCGTAGTTGATCACCATGGACACGCTCGACACGTCGATGCCGCGCGCCAGCACGTTGGTCGTGATCAGCACCTTGGACCGCCCCGACCGGAAGTCGTCCAGCAGCGCGTCCCGGTTCTGGCCCTCGTACGCGCCGTGCAGCACCGACACCTTGTGCCCGTCCGCCTCCATCCGCCGCTGGATCTCGTTGGCGCTTTCGCGCGTCTGCATACGTATATCAGTGGAATGCTGTACTGCAAAAGTTGTCAAAGAAAAGAGCAGGACTCACCTTGACAAAAATAACCGACGAGCCAATCGTCATCAGACCGTAGAGCTTGCAGAGAATGTCGTACTTCTTGCTCTCGTCCGGGCAGTCCATGTACATCTGCGAGATGCCCTTGACCGTGAGCTCCTGGTGCTTGAGCTTGATCTCGTTCGCGTTCGCCGCGAACTTGCGGGCAAAGTTCATAACCTTGTCCGGGAAGGTGGCCGAGAACAGGAGGATCTGGATCGTCTTGGGAAGCATCCTGCAGTTTGCGTCAGCACTAAAAGAAAGAAATATGCCGAGGAATAGAACTTCAGAAACACCCACCCCTTGACGCGCACGCACTGCTCGCCCATGCCTTGCTGGTCCAGCATGTTGTCGGCCTCGTCAATGACCAGCACCTTCAGCTGGGACACGTCGAACTGGCGGCGCCGAATCAGATCCATGACCGTGCCCGGCGTGCCGACAACCACACTGGCCTTAACCCCCGTCTCGCGCGAGATCGAGCCCGGAATGGCGGCCTCCACAATCAGATTCTCGCAGAACTGCCCGACCGTCTTGATGACGCCCTGGATCTGGCGCGCCAGTTCGCGGCTCGGCGCGAGCAGCAGCGCCTGGGGCTGGGTGGGCAGCGCGGTATCGACGCGCGACAGCACGGTGAGCACAAAGGCCGCCGTCTTGCCCGTGCCCGACTGCGACTGCGCAATCATGTTGCGCGGCGGGTTGCTCAGCATCAGCGGCAGGGCCTTCTCCTGGATCTTGGATGGCTTCTTGAAATTCATAGCCAGCAGGCCGTCGTTGATCGGCTTGGACAGGCCGAGCTGCTCGAACGAGGACACGCCCGAGTGCAGCGGGCTGTCCGTGTCGTCCTGGAGGTCGCTCAGCTTCACCTCGACGTCGTACGCCGGCTCGATGAGACCGCTGTTGACTCCATCGTTGATCGGTTGCTCGGTGCTGGTGGTGGTGGTGGTGGTGGTGCCGTTGCCGGTGTCATCGGTCGGGGCCGGCGCAGCGGCGGCCGCGGCGCTGTCGTCGGGCTTGGAAATGCGACTCGCCAGGTCCGCCATCGTCGTGACTGTGGTGGTGTGATCGGCGGGTGAGCTGGAGGGAAAGACGCTGGTCAGTACCGACTTGCGAGATAATGAGTCAAGCTCTGTCTGTGTGATTCAAGAAGCAAGAAAGGAAAGGGCAAAAGCAAAGGCAGACAGAGCGGACGGGGGGTCGTGAACAGGTCGGTTTGTCTGGTAGCAACTGGCAGCTTAAGGAAGCTGTGCGAGGAAAGGCGACTCGATTTGGGACCACGATGGGAACACCATGAACAAGAAGAACAGATAGGTACTTACGCAAGCAGAGGGTCGGAGAACTGAGTCGTGTGAAGAAGAGAAGAAGAGCCGTGTCGTGTCCGCCGCTAGAATTCCCTAAGCCTTTGTCTCAGTGCTGCCACAGCCTCCAAGTACAATGGCAGTTCAATGATGGTGGGGCTGAAGCTGCAAGCTGGATTCGAAACGGCTTTGGCGGGGTGAATTGAAGGAGCCTGATGTGTCAGGCTGCAGCGGGCGGATTTAAGACAGGGATACGTTACCGTGTATTGCGGATGGACATATCAGACGAGGCATACATAGAGTGACAGGAAGGCAGTGCAAACTACCTGGGCGACGAAGCCAAAATAAACCAGGCTACAGTCTCCTAATTCAAGAGAAAACATCGCTTGCTCTTGACATGACGAGAGCAGAGCCACACTATGGGTTCATTCATGTCATTGAAGACGGCAACTTACACGCACACCGGACAAATTACGTAATACGGAATACCGTCTGTTCTTTCGTATTTCTACCCGAGCAGGTGGATTCCGTGACCCCGCGGCGCTGGTCTTGGGCCGGGGTGCTTTCCGAAAAGGGCCATTCCAGGTTGCAGTTGGCTCCTTCGCCGGGCCTCGTCCCTGAAAACGCACCCCCCCGCATACCTGCACCGGCAGCCTCTCTGTCGCCTGCTCGAAGACAACAAACAACCTTTCGCATGTCGGCACCGCCCAGCCCTCCTTTCATGACGAGGACCGGGGAACTGCGGATTTTGGAAGCGCATGGGAACCATGGTTGAGGTGGACATCGTCCCGACGCTGGGGTCGGAACTTAAGGTGCGAGCGTCTCTTTCTCCCCCTCTCTGTGAAGCGGGGCGGCTTCCTCGGGAAACGAGACCGTGCTGACGCAGAGACTCTAGGATGGCTTCAAGCCGGCAAACGCCTGGGTGGCCAACGGGATCGCCTGGCTCGACGACATCCAGTCCTTCTACCGCGAGCGAAGCGCGATCGAGAAGGAGTACAGCGCAAAACTCAATGCCTTGGCCAAGAAGTACTTCGAGAAGAAGACGCGCAAGTCGGCGACTCTGAGTGTTGGCGACACCCCGACCATGACACCTGGCTCGCTAGAGAGGTATGAGCCCCGAATATCCCGCGAGAATGCCGCCTTGCTCCCGACCGTTTGGCTCACTCCGGACTGCGCAGCGCGTCTCTCACGACATGGACTACGCATCTGACGACCTTGGAAGCCCGGGCCGACGAGCACGAACGCTACGGAAACGATCTCATCGGCAGGGTGGCCGAGCCCCTGAAGCACGTGGCGACACGGTTCGAGGAGCTACGCAAGCGCCACGCCGAGTACGCCGAAAAGCTTGAGAGGGAGCGGGACTCTTCGTACGCCGACCTACGCAAGATGAAGGGCAAGTACGACGCGGCCTGCCAGGAGGTGGAGAGCAAGCGCAAGAAGACAGAGTCCTCCTTCGACAAGGCCAAGGCACAGAGCTCCTTCCAACAGCAGATCATCGAGATGAACAACGTCAAGAATTCGTACCTGATCGCCATCAACGTTACGAACAAGCAAAAGGAGAAGTACTACTATGAATACCTCCCTGAGGTCATGGACAGCCTGCAAGATCTCTCTGAATTCCGCACTATGAGGCTAAACGGGCTCTGGTCGCTCGCCGCCAAGCTCGAGGCGACCATGCTCCAGCAGAGTGCGGGCCAGATCGACCACCTGAGCCAGGAGATCACGCGGAACCAGCCACACCTGGATTCGATGATGTACATCCGGCACAACATGGGTGCCTTCCAGGAGCCTGCCGACAAGGTGTTCGAGCCAAGCCCGGTGTGGCACGACGACGGCGCCATGATTGTTGACGAGGCGGCCAAAGTGTACCTGCGCAACCTGCTCAACAAGTCCAAGGGCCAGCTCGGAGAGCTCCGCCGCGAAGCGGACAAGAGGAGGCGGGAGGTGGAAGCCATGAGGCGCGTGAAGGACAAGATACGGGACGGCACAGAGCAAAAGGACGAGGTGGCCGTGGTGTCGCAGATTTTCTCGCTGCAGGACGAGCTGCACCAGGTCGACCGGAAGCGCATCACGGCCGAGGTTGAGACGTCAACCATCACGTCGACGGTGGGCGACGTGACACTCGGCGCTAAGAACCACAACTTCAAGTCCCAGACCTTCAAGATCCCCACCAACTGCGACCTCTGCGGGGAGAGGATATGGGGTCTCTCGGCCAAGGGCTACGACTGCCGTGATTGCGGCTACACGTGCCACAGCAAATGCGAGATGAAAGTCCCCGCCGAGTGCCCGGGCGAACAATCCAAGGAGGAGCGCAAGAAGCTAAAGCAGGAACGGCAAGAAGCGGCCAACGCGCTGGTCAAGCCCGGCGGCGGCGGCGGGCCGCCCGAGCACGTGGCCGAGCTGCCCGCGCTGAGCCGCTCCGACACGGTCACGTCGGGGCGGTCGGGGTACGCGGCCAGCTCGCAGCGGTCCATGACGGGACCCATGTCCCCCGCCGAAGAGACGCCGCCGCCCGACGTGCCGAGCGCCACCCGGCCGACCGCCGGCGCACCCCCGGCGCCGGGCGGCGCGGCGGCTAGGAAGAACCGCGTCATTGCGCCCCCGCCCGCCGCCTACGTGAGCGAGCTGCCGGGTAGTACCCCGAACGGCGGCGCTTCGGCGTCAGAGCAGAAGGCCAAGATGCTGTATGCCTTTGAGGCCGGTGGGCCGGGCGAGCTGAGCGTGTCGGATGGGCGGGAGGTTGTTGTGCTGGAGCCTGATAGTAAGTTCTTTTTCTGTTTCCACTGTTGATCTTTCTTTGCACTGCCCTCTTTTCCCCCTGACGATCCTGCATATCGCTAACACCCTGTCTCCTTCCCACAGCTGGATCCGGATGGGTCAAAGTACGCGCTGGCTTCAAGGAAGGCCTCGTCCCATCCAGCTACGTCGAACTCACCTCATCAACATCACCACCACCACCAACATCATCATCAGCAGCCCTCCTACCGCAACACACAGGCCAATCGACCTACTCCAACAGCGGCTCGTCCATCAACACAACCGCCACGGCCGGGACGGGGGGCGCGACGAAGAAGAAGCAGGGCCCCGCGGTGGCCCCGCGGCGCGGCGCCAAGAAGCTGCGCTATGTCGAGGCGCTGTACGAGTATGCGGCGCAGAGCGACGCCGAGCACAGCATGGCCGAGGGCGAGCGCTTTGTGCTGGTCAAGGAGGATCCTGGGGACGGGTGGGCCGAGGTGGAGAGGGGGGGCGCGAGGGGGAGCGTGCCGGCCAGTTATTTACAGTTGGTTTAGGTCGCATGTAGGGTGGGAGGATTGGGAGGGGTTCCATGGGTTGGTTTGTTGGCTCGTGTGTGTGTAAGTGGGGTGGTGGGCGTGAGCAGTGTGGTGTGAGCGGTGTGGTGTGGTATGCTTTGCACAGTACGCTGGATACTTGGTACGCTCCATACGGTATGGCGCGGGGGTGATGGTGATAAACAATGTGAGTGGGTTGAGAGCAGTGCACTGCCTCGTTGTGTAGCTGCAGGTTGAAAGGGGGTGGTAAATGTACTCCCGAGCGTGGGTTGGTGGGTGGTGTCGAGGGGCGTGTACTTGAAACGATCGTCGGGGCAACCCTGAAAAGTGATGTGGCTGTGAACAACTTCCCACTTTCAACCGGATCAATTGCAATTTTGACGTCTACATTACTTTATGATATTGTAAGTAGCGCTATATTGGACTTTGATGTATTGGCCAACGTCGTTTTTTTGAACCGGATTCTCTGAGTAGCACTGTCAATGCAAAGCACATCTGCAGTGGAAGGTGAGTACCGAGCAGGGTAGCATCGAGCCAAGATCCAGCGCCGTGGACGACAGGGGGCGGGTCCCTAGCGGAAGGGCTGCAGGGGCACCCCAGTGCCTCGCAGGGTGCACCTAGACGATGACGTCGACATCAGTTCAGGTTGAAGTGTTCCTGGCTCTAGCGCTCTGCAGCGTGCGTGTCGTCTCAAATCTACATGTTGAAACACTGGCACTTGTTGGTACACTAGGTAGACATGCGTGGCAAACAACGAGAGAAATACAGAAGGCAGCAAATGTGATGTTCGACATCGAGTACGAAGCATGTCTGTGTGAGACATGCCGCGGGATGTGCTCAACTGAGGGTCTTCCCGTTGCGCACCCAACGGCTGCCGGCATTTCTGAGCTGCCCTCTGCCAGAACATGGCACGGAACACCGTCCGAGCATCCACTTGTAACAACACACTGACACGACACTGTGGCATGGACTGGGTGGGCCGGTGATCAACGCGCTCATCAACCTGCCCGTTGCCCTGTTGCCGTCCCGCGGCCCTTTTCCTTGCGCTTGCCCTGCGCTGCCTTGGCTCGCTTGGCCATTGACATTCAACAGCGGGCTCCAGCGGCGAGAGACTTGTTTCGCCTGTCCCTGGAAGATCCCTCTCCTGCCAGGTTCATAACCCGCCCGTGTCTCTCACTCGCGTTCCACCCCGTGGAACTGGTCGAACAGCCAACTCACTTCCTCGGGCTGATCGGTGCCTCCGCGTAATCTTCTCCTGTTTCACCCCGCTCGCTCACCTTTCGTACTCTCGCTCTCAGCCACGTTATAACTCGAGGTCTCAATCGTTTTGTTTCCGGTTTGCACTCGTTTCCTGCAAGGAATCTCAGCTTAATCGCGAAAACAACAAAACCGATTTAGGGTTTGTTTTTTCCGCTTGTGTAGCAATCCCCTGTCTTGGCGATCGCCCCAACCCCGATTCAGCTGCAGTGCTGCGCCAAGCGACCGATTATGCGATCCTTCGCCGCCGTGGTGCCCGTCTTGGCAACGGTGCTCGGCCTGGGGGCTGCGAACCCGACGCCGACGAAGCCAGAGCCGCCGAGCAAGCGGGCTTCGCTGCCGACGGTGACGGTTTCAGGCAATGGTGAGGCTGGACTCTGAAATTCGGAAGATGATGGTGTGAGGTGGCTGACTGTGGAATACACCAACAGCCTTCTGGCAGGGCAAGACGCGGTTCTATGTCCGCGGCATCGACTACCAGCCCGGCGGGTCGTCCGCCATGGCCGACCCCCTGGCCGACAGCAACATCTGCAAGCGCGACATCGCCGAGTTCAAGAAGTTGGGCGTCAACACGGTGCGCGTCTACATCACCGACAACTCGGCCAACCACGACGAGTGCATGAACGCGCTGGCCGACGCCGGCATCTACGCCATTATCGACGCCAACAACCCGCTCTACTCCATCAACCGCCTTGACCCCGCCCCGTCCTACAACACCAAGTACCTGCAGAGCATCTTCGCCACCATCGACGCCTTCATCAAGTACCCCAACACCATGGCCTTCTTCTCCGGCAACGAGGTCATCAACGACAACGTCAACAGCACCCTGTCCGCCCGCTACGTGAAGGCCGTCACCCGCGACATGCGCCAGTACATCAAGGAGCGCGGCTACCGCGCCGTCCCCGTCGGCTACTCGGCTGCCGACGTCGCCCAGAACCGCATGCAGCTGGCCAACTACATGAACTGCGGTACTGACGACGAGCGCAGTGACTTCTTTGCCTTTGTAAGTGGACTCTGGAACTGTCTGTGGCTCGGGGTGACTCCGTTTCTGACGTGAAGCCGGACAGAACGACTATTCGTGGTGCAACACCAACTTCCACGACTCGGGCTGGGACCAGAAGGTCAAGAACTTCACCGGCTACGGCATCGCCATTTTGTAAGCTGCCAATCCCCCTACCAACAGAACGGAGCATGAACCACCACCGTACCCACTAACACCACCCGCTTCCTGCAGCCTCTCCGAATACGGTTGCATCACCAACGGCCGCGACTTCGGCGAGATCAAGGCGCTCATGAGCCCGGACATGACGTCGGTCTACTCGGGCGGCCTGATGTACGAGTACGCGATGGAGCCCAACAACTTCGGCATCGTCAAGATCCCCGACGCGGGCGGGTCCACCGTCAACGAGCAGGCCGGCTTCGCCAAGTTCGCCAAGGCCCTCTCCGCCAACCCGGCCCCGACCGGCGACGGCGGCTTCACCTCCACCACCAAGGGCGCCGCCTGCCCGACCAAGGACGCGAACTGGTTGGTGGATAGCACCCTGTTGCCGGCGATTCCGAAGGATGCTATCAAGGTATGACCACACCCTCCCCTGAGTTCCTCCGCTGTTTAACGCGTGGCTTACATGGATGTATGTACAGTTGATGTCCTCCGGCGCGGGCAGCGGCCCCGGGCTCAAGGGCGACGGCTCGCAGAACGCCGGCGCCGAGAGCACCGGCGACGCCTCCCCGGGGTCGGCCGCCGTCACGGGCTCGCCGTCCAGCAGCCCCAACGCGGGCGCCGCGGGGCCTGCGCCCGGTGGGGACCGGGCGCCGTTTGTTGTGGCGGGCGCGGTGGCGCTGTTCACGCTGATGGGGACGTTGCTTCTCTAAGGGATTTGTTGAGTATGGGGATGAATCAATTCTTCCTTTTTCTTTTCTTTTCTGACTTGTGATTGAGTGTCTTGATTTGAGGTGTGGTAATGCTTCAGTTTTACCGGGAATGGACGGTACGAGTAGCTTAGACGTTGCTTTTCTGGCTGGGATGGGCTGGCCGGATCGCTGGAGCGAGGCCTCCTTTGGCGGTGTTCTGGCATCGGGGGGAAGACTTGGCTTGGTAGACATCGCTTCTTGAGTCTGGGACAGCTTCTGTAATGTGATTTTATTTGTCTTCTCTTCTTGCCTTGGCTGTCCTGAAGCTGGTGATCCAGGAGTAAACCGATCTGTCTACCCCTGAACCAGCAGCACACTCATCCACCTCCCCAACCACTCCACCCCCTCTTAGCCAGCTCATGCCATTCAGCCACAGCAACAGCCAAATCAAGGCCAGTCACACCCCTCCGCCAACACCCCCGCCAACTTCTCCAACCACCTCCGATCCACCTCATCAAACCCCTCCACCACCGCACAGTCCACATCAATAATAGCCACCACGCGTTCCCCGACAATAATCGGCACGACAATCTCGCTGCGGCTGGCCCCGTCACACGCAATGTGGCCGGGGAACACGTCGACGTCGCGCACCACCTGCGTGGCCCGGGTCGCCGCCGCCGCGCCGCACACCCCGCGGCCGAAGGCGATCGTCTGGCATGCCACCTTGCCCTGGAAGGGGCCAAGGATGAGTTGGGGGTTGGTTGGGGGGGAGAGGGGGTCGAGGGTGTAGAAGCCTGATTTTTGTGGTATGTTAGTAGGGGGGAAGGGGGAAGGGAGATGATGCGGGGTTGGGGAGCAGGGGAGCGGAGGGTTGGACGCACCTGCCCAGTTTACTTGATTGCTGGGTGACGGGAGGGATTTGTAGGCGTGCCAGAGGAGGGAGGCGGCGTTGGACAGGTTGCTGTGGTGGGACGGTGAATGGTTAGTCGGGGCTCAAGGGCTGGGAGGTGTGATTGGAGACGGCGTCGAGTTGAGGTGAAGAGGGTCAAAGTTTCTCACCAGACCTAAGTTAAGTTTCGTGTTAGTGGCCGCAAACTGAATCTCATACGTGTGCGGACGAACTTGATGAGAGAGCATTGTTCAAGCCTCCTATGAACAGGAGTGACCCCTGAAAACGGGTCTAGACCAATGCAAATGTTGTCAACTCGTACACGTATACACACTCACCCAATTTCTCTGCTCAAAGAATAGGCCCTCGGCTTGATCCAGCACCTGCTGGTATGCTTCGTCCTTGGTAATGCCCTCAGCAAAGGTGGATGCGTCGGCGTGAACCTGGTCAACGGGTCAGTTCTGCGTGTTGTGAAAGAGGCGATAAGAGATGCTGCCTCTAATTATGTGAAAGGTACTTGCCATGCTGACTGAAGTGCTGTATTGTTGACACAAAGTAGTAAGTCTCTAAGAATAGGGTATTGAAGATGCGTCCAAATTATGAGCTGCCAGTCACGATTAACACCAATCTGGTAGGTATGCTCAAGGTTGGTGAAGAGCGATAGGCTTATTTATTGAGCCCCAGTTGAAAGGGTTGCCAGCAAAATGTGAGTGACTGAAGCTGTCGGTGGGGCCGTTGGCAATGGTGCAATCGTTCGAGTCTCTCACTCGAGGCCCACATATCTCTGGTGTGGGTCATCAGGTACACAGTAGACGCTGTAGAAAGACTTGACTTGCCACTCAGTTCTTTAGCTTTATGATTATTGTCTTATGAGTACGTAGGCAAGGATGTGTTCCGTAGTGACAGCAATGCCCCTCCTTCAATACGGAGCTCTAGTTGATGGACATGTTGTGTGCAGCACGGCAAAGCTACCTAGGTAAACTATGAACTGCGCCACCCAAAAGTCCCTACCTACTAGGCAAGTTCTCTGCGTGAAGCTCTTCTATCACTTTATCGTAGAAGCCCAGTTTTCCAATGCTGGTATACGCCCCGTACGCATAGGCCAGAGTCTGACACCTCCTGCTGCTAAGACATGTTGAGAGCATCGAGTCTCCGTGCTCCGCCGCCTTCACCATTTCGACGTATTCTTGCCGCTCGCGCCATGTCTGTCTCACTTCCTCATCGAGCGGCTGCCCATCCGCGTCGTACTTATGCGGGAGGTTGAGCGCGACTGGCAAGGTGACCAGGACTTCGGGAAACGCAATGAGCTCCCAGGGAACTGTGCACGCCCCTTCCCAGTCGATGATGCCCGTCACGTTGAATGTGTTCTCGTCGACCATGATGTTGCTGTGAAGGAAATCGTCGTGGCACAGAGGGAACGGTCCATTGTTGTGTGCAGAGAGCCGGCTGGCCATTGCCTTGATTTGTGTTGGGAACCGGCCAATGATGGCGATCATCTCCTCTGCCGGGATCGGTCCTCTCTGCATCATACTCCTGATGGTCTCCTGTTCCCACTTGAATTTGACCGTGTTGGCCCAGGCTTCGAAGAACGCGGCGGCCGTGTCAAACGGACCGCCGATCCCCGGCAGAGGACCGACCTCGTATGCTCCCTCACGATTCCGGATAATCGTCCCAATCTTCGGAAGTCGTAAGGAGGTCAGTTTAACCTAAGAATTGTCAGTGTTCAGAGTTCGCTCCGTGCCAGTAGAACGGCGGAACGAACGTGAGCCGCTGCCACCGAGCGGTAGAAAGGTTGACGGTATTGCATGGGTATCACGCCACGGTGCACCTCGTAGCCGCCAAGCGCGTCCATGGCAACGGTGCCGGGGAGCACCTCGATCAGCATGTACGCAACTCCTGCCGGGTTCTGATCGTCGAGGGCATATGCGAAGACTTTGGGAACAGCCAAGTCGGAATGCTCTCTGATGAACTGCATTGTTGCAATCTCAGCTGCAAGCTTGGAGTAGCTCGCTTGGGCAGGTGTTGTGGATTTGATCTGAACCCGTGCCGCCCAGCGGCTCCCGTCGGAAAACTCCAGCAGGCGGACAATGTTGTTGAGTCCACTCGCGACTTGATCTAGAGCAACACACTCTAGCCGTCGGTTGGCCGCGGAGGCTGCACAACATAGCTGATTCCATCGAGTCCGTCGGAGGCAAGCGACAGCCCGGCTGTCGCCGTTTTGGTGAAAATCATGGACTGTGCTCCAAGAGGAGGAGGTGAAATTTGCGGCCATGACGATACTGAGCTAACCAAAAAGCCAGTCGGACAGCCCGAGTCAAGAACTCGGTTCTTCCCCTCGGTCCAAAGGCTTGGAGATACTTACAGGAGAGAGTAGGTGGAAACAGCAGAAAGATTGAATGGGAAGAGGTAGGTCAAACTTGGTGCAAACTCAAGTGCTCGTCATGGGAGGATACACCGTTGCTCATATTTCAACATTACACAGGACAATGGTTCTGTGGATGTTCCTACACCTGCAGGTGACGTTCATTGGCTGAACTGCTTGAGAGCCTGGCATCACTTCTCGTGATACACGAATTACCACACTGATTACACACCGTCTGAGTGCCAGAACCAGGGGGTGTACTGAAGCAAATAACCCGCATAGTCCGAAGCGGCGGATGACATGCCAGAGATCTCTATATATGTCCTCGTATGCTTTTCATTGGAGCTTGAAACAGATCGCTACCGTACTCCCGATTCAAGGCTTTCATGATAGGTAATTTCGACGCTCGAATACGGCTACGACATAACCTCAATCCTACTTACCTAGGTATGCATAGGTACTACGTATACACTGACAGGAAGGTGTCGGTATAGTGTGGACTCCTTACTGCCGTTGAATAGAGGCGGCAAACATCGACAACGCATTTAAAGAAAAGCTGATATAAATGAGGTTTACTCAACAGAAGTAGGAATATATATAGGCCGGAAACCTTAAGAACTGGTTGTGAAATCATCTACCTAGGTACCGGAGGGGTATTCGGTGGTAAATTTGGCCTCCTCAATATGTATGATATTTCAACTAGCCATTGTGCTTCCTGCGAGGCAAAAAGTCATCCTACGAGACAAAAAGGCATCCTACATTCATCCACTCTTGTTCCGACTGCTGAATCCTTGATTAAAAAGTCGCTTGTGTTGGGGTAGAACAGGATCAGCCGATACACCACGAAAGAAGCGAAATGGTTCTTGTCACGGGCTTCATTCAACAGAAAGAGAAGAACCCTTGAACTGCGAAGACCAAATCCAGATCTCTGCATGTGTACTTGGCGTTCCTATGCCCAGTGTCAGCCAAGGAGCCCTCTGTGGCTTGTTGTGGGTGTTCTCATTCATTCCTCACGGTTGAATGTGGAATGAAAGCTAACGTATTTGATATGCGAGCGGGACAGACAAGGGAGCGGGACAGTTAGGTATTTTTTTGCAGGGGGGCAAAGGAAA
>JAMAKO010000108.1:0-87380 GCA_023628555.1 Chaetomiaceae sp. R4402
ACTCACTAGCGCTCTCGCTTAACCCCTGCTTTGGTCAGGCCAGTGCAGGGGTAATGGTCAGCTCACCTGTAACCTCCAAGATACACAACGCCCCAGTTTATGCCTGTTTACCTTAAGCCCTGCTGTCTGTTTGTCACCACTCCCCCTTCGCCCCATAATTCGACTCGACATTGAAGGCCACCACCCGGCGGCGGTCCTTCACGTCTGGGAAACACAACAAGCTGACAAAGAGAAATCCTTACAACCACATCAATGCTCCGGCAACCACACCAACTCGACAATACCATCCCGATCATTCATAGGCGACCCATCTGGTCTCTTCCAGCGCCAGTCGTCGTGCTTGCACACGTACACCTGGCTGACGCTGCCGTCCTCGTTGATCGTCGCATCCTGTAGGTCCCACGAGATCTTGCGGCCCGTCTTGTGCAGCGCGGGCCGCTGTGGGCCGAGCATGAAGTCCAGGTTCCAACCCTTGTTGTCCGGCGCGGCGTGGAAGGTGGCCTCGAACTGGCCCAGGTCGAAGTCGATGCCGCGCGGGTAGTAGGCGACGCTGAAGCCGTTGGCGATGACAAAGTTGTCGGCCGTGCGGAAGCGCTGCAGCGTGCAGTCCTCGCCGCAGACGTGCGCGACTTTGGTGTAGTGCCAGGGATGCGCGATGTGCCAGATGCCGCCGCGGTAGTGGTGCAGGGAGAGCGGCTTGATGCCGGACTCGTAGAAGCCCGACGGGTCGCCCAGCAGGTCCAGCTGCCACAGGTCGTTGAGGAGGGTGAGTTTGACCTCGGAGTTGTCGTAGATGCACTTGCGCAGCAAGATGTCGCCCTGCGGGCCCCACCCGGTGTTGGCCTCGCGGATCTTGTCGTCTGATTTGCACGAGTCGTACTTCTCGTTGATCATCTTCGCCAGCGGCACACTGAGGAACACACCCGCGCCGCCAAAGGCCTGGGAGCCGTGCCGCTGGATGTTGTTCACGTCCTCCGAGAAGGTGCCGATGTACATGGGCTTCTCGTGGTCGTACTCGGCGAGCTTCTCGGCAAGCGCGTGGAAAGAGGGGAAGAAGGTATCGTCGTCGCAAATGACAAGCCATTTCTTGTCGGTGCGCTCGGGGTGGTTGTACAGTTGCGGCGCCAGGTTGAGATAGCGCACTGCCATGATTTGACTTGGGTCGGAGCGGTACACGTCCACGTCGATGCCGACGTTAGCGAGCTTGTTGTGGGCGTCCTCCAACTCATCGTCTGAAGCGTCTAACAGCAACAGCACCAACTTCCCGCCGTTGGAGTGGCCTTTGCTGTCGGTAAGCCAGTAGGACCATTCATTGATTGGGCTCGTGCGCAGATCATTGAAGCGCTTGTACGTCGTTGAGACGCCGAACATGAAATCGGAGGCATTGGCTGTCGAGGGGAACGGGGACATGGACACCGGAACAGTGAGCGGCTCAGGGCAAGTTTCGGCCTGGTACTGCTTGTTCACGTCCACCACCTTGACCGCATCAACGAGGAAGTCTTGCTTGAGCTCCGTGACCGACTTTCTGGAAATGTTTTGCCGGGTCACCTGGATGTATCGCTTCGTGTACTCGAATGTTTCTTCGAGGCGGTATAGCTGTTGCCACTTTTTGAGCCGCTCCATGTCGTAGTCGCACGTCATGACGCGCGACGAGTTCGCCAGCATTGTTGGCACGGGCTCGGCCGGCCTGGCTCGGTCTTGTTCGATCGGTGCTTCCACCTTCTCCCCAACCCACAGCGGCTTCTGCATGGACATGGCTTGCCTGGCGGATGCGGCTGTCTTCAGAATGGTTGACCGCACGTCCATGTCCGACCGGAGAAATATCCCACCAACGGCGAACATGGCGAGTGTGAGCACCAGGGCTCTCGCAAATGGGTTTCGCATGCTGAAGCACCGATGTGGACTCGGGATTGTGGCGCCCATGGTGCTGCTCGCCGAGTCTGAATTGCAAAGCTGATGCTCCGTCCAGACTTGATTTTCGGGGGAAATCCAAGATGGGACGCCGGCAAGAGAAATGGAGTTGCTTCCTGCCTCTTGTGAACTTGGTGCTCGAGGGGACGATCAGGAAGGTGCGGCACACACGTTGAACCCCGGAGATCCCTGACACGGCAAGAACACTCGGCCACGGGCCTCCAGAAGCCTGCGCCGGAAGTCGCGAATGGACGCTTTCAGGTCAAGTCAACACCACGACCAAGTCTGCCAAATCGATCGATGGGCCTGAGTGACAGCACGGCGGGAAGTGAGGAGTGGCGGGGAACAAACGACGAGACAGGAAACAGAAGGACAACGGTGAGACGGAATACAGCAGCGGCGCGGTGTGACCATGTTGACGACTTATTCAGGGACTGGAGGCACACAACAAGGGTGATACCCCCAGAGCCTCGATGATCGGCAGGGGAAACACACGGTTGCTAAGAAGGAGCGTGGAGATTCAATGGGCCCCAGTGGGTTGTCTGACGCGTACGCGCAGATGGCGACGACCCAGTCGCAACGGCGAACTGCCTGGTCCCGCAATAGGGTTCCGAGCGTCACACAACGTGAGTCTCTCATGGCACCAGGTACGTGAGACGAGGTGTCACTTGGCAGAGTGGTCTCTAGCCCATAAGCTGAGATGTCGACAGTGACAGTCTGAGGCATCTGACCACTCAAGGCGTGCCCACGTACCTCGATGCTTCGGTCTCTTATCGCAGTCAGGTATTCAAGTGGGGTTGAACCTGCAACGTGAGGGTATGCAGGGAAGCAAGTGAGTACTACTGAGCTGGGAAAACCTCATGCGAAGACCATTCGGGTTCCTGCGCCGACACCTGGCAGCCATGCAGAGGTATGTGGATGCCCGGCCCGCCTTGTAGCAAACAGAACGCACCGTTGCCGACTCCACAAACCATGAATCCTTGTTTGCACGACTTGAGTGGCTGTGGCCACCCGCTCGGGACTGGAGAACGCGCCATGGCACAGCCTCAGCCGTCGTTTAGGATCAACAGATCTTCAACCACGTCCCTGATTTGCCGCGGGACGGATGTCTCAAAAAAAACAGCGATGCGCAGATAAATGCTCCTTCATTTGCCGCGGTTAAATGGCTTACTTCTGTATGCACGCTGCCTTTTCCGCATGCCATGTCGTTAAACTATTGAGAGGTCACTTGAATGCCACCAGCTTGTCGTAAACGCTCAAGTAAACTCGCACATAGGAGCCATTGGATGGACTACACGGCTTGAGAACTGAGCCAACTACAGTTGACCAACTGCAAACAGACGAGGCGCTCAAGTGCTCCATAATGAATGTTGCAAGATGTGGCCGTCCAAATCTGATTTCCAGACCCTGATTCCGCCGTGTGAGGTCATCGGCGGGGAATTGCTGGCGCCCTCGGTGCGTCGTTTCAGAATGGAAGGCCTTATCCCTGCGGACACAGCGTCGCACCTCCACCTGATCCACATCTCGACAGGAACCCCATGCGAAGCTGGGTGCGAAGTCCGAATTGCGTGTACTTGTGCACATTGCGGGTTTTGGGGAGACAAAACGCTGCCAAATCTTACCTACCCAGCGCTTCGACAGCGGAGAAGCAAAGCGTTATCGCGGGCTAATTTATGCCTGGGCTCGCTGGGCCAAGAACGGCACATCCTAGCAACCGATTCGAAAGAGATCGCCCACTGCTCATTCATCTCAAACCAGTAAGAGTTTGAGGTGTCTGAGGGAGTGAGGGTAGACGGGCGGTGGGGGGTTCTGCGGGACAAGGGTGGTCAGCTCCATATAAGGTCCATCTACCGAATTCTTCCTATTACATGATGTTGTGAACTGCGATGTGCAAACGACGGTAGAGGTCTCTTTCTCCGTCCTTGGCAACACGACCTGTGGTCGCTGTGGAACATGGGGTGGGAGATTGAAGCAAGCGCCAAGACCAGCAGCCGTTAGCTCCCGCGCAACTGCCGCTGGGCGTGCCTTGGCGTGACGTTTGTATTAAACATCCTAATAAACACGACGACTGAAGGGACAGCCTATGGATGTGAACCCCTTCTTTTCATATCCTGTATGACATATCTGAACATGCATGTCAGCGGTGTTGCTAATTTATTGGGAGCGTTTAGGAAGCAACAAGGTTAACAGAAGACAAAGTAGGAGAGCTGGCACAGGTGCATAGTTGCCCCACCTTCTTATCTTATCTGCACCCCGGACCATAAGGTAGCGCCTTCGACGACTCGGCCAAACCTCGAGTTCGGATTCAAAATCAGCGAACGAAAACTGACGAAAACCCGACCTCATGCGCCCCAACCGCCACTGTTTACAATCCAAAACACCCTCTTTTCATTCCAAGTAACCAATACGCCACGACCTTCACACCAACGTATACCCCTCCAGCTTCCCCTCCTTCCAGCACTCCCACATGCCCACCGGCCGCGCCGCCCCGAGATCACGCACCACCACCGCCGGCGGCTCAAAGCGCACCCTCTTCCTACCCCTACTCCTGTTCACCCCCGAATCGCCCGAACTGCCGATGCTATTGACCGTCCGTCCCACGTCTTGACTCAAACCACCGTGCAGAACTTCCTCAAAGACATCCCTGATCTCTACTAGCACAACCCTCGATTCACTCCCCGTGACATCCACCGCGAACTTGATCACCTCACTGCCCCCTCTCTCTGGCACGATCGGAACCAGCTGCATGTTGTCCCCGCGCGCCGACGAGATCAGAAGAGTGACAAACTCGGCTGCGGTGCGGACGCGCGCGGCCTCGGCGAGCGGGTAGTTGAGTGACCACATCAGCGGCTTGATCCATGGCTTGTTGGCTGTGTCGTCACTGCTGTGCGAGGTGTGGGGGATGAGGAAGCGATTGGTGTGGGTGGTGAAGGTGGTGTGGTGGTGGAAGGCGTCGGACTCGGAGCAGTACCTGCAGGGGAGGTGGATTCGGGATTGACGCTCGCCTTGGCTCTTGGTTGCCTCGGGTTTGGGTTCGGGAACCGGTGAGGTGCGTTGGTTGGATTTGTGGCGTTTGGGAGAGGGTACGTCGGCATCTGCGGACGGGGCGCCGTCGTCACGGCCTCGCTTCTTTCTGAGCTTGGTGAGGAGGCCGGACCGCGCCTGGGCGAGTTGATCGCCGATGGACTGCAGGAAAAGGCTGCTTGAAATGGTTGCGCCGAGTGCTTGCTCGAGCTGGAGAAGTCCGCCTGCTCCTTCCGTGTCTTTGGACCCCTCGTTGCTGGGATCACGATTCTGAGCCGTGGCGGCCTCAATGATCGTGAGACGGTCGAGCTCCGAGGCTTCCGCGGTTGTTGTCAGCGTTTCGGCGAAGAGAGACTCATGCGGCGACGTGAGCTGGTCGTATGCGGCCTGCAAAGTGGTGTCAAAGTCCCACCGCCACCACCCACTGCTGACACTCCGAGAGTTTGCCTTTGCCTGCCGCCCTCTTGTCCTCCCACGCACCAAAAGCCACCTGCAGTATGATACCATCTGCTTCAGCACCTTGGCCCCGACGGCAAGATCCTCCTGCAACTTTCCCAACAGCCGGTCCACCTCCCCCTTCTGCTGCCGATCAAGCCCCGCCGTAGGCCGTTCAGCCAGCACGCGCAGAAGCACCACCCCGATAACATCCGCAGGGTACTCATGAAACTGCGGCACCGTCGTAGGCGGGTTATACTCCGACGTCACAACAATCCTCTTAGCCAGCACTGTCCCCACCTTCCCACCCCATCTCCCCTTCCGTCTCCAACCAGTCTTCGTCCACTCCATCCGCTCAAACACCCTCACCGTCCCCTTCCCCACCCCCTCCTCACCCAACACCGCACCCTCCCTCCCCAACTTCACCGGAGGAGGCGGACTGCGCAACCTCTTCCGCCCCTTCTTCTTCCCCCCACCCTCACTCTCCGCAGCCGCAGCCGCCTCCTCAAACATAACATCCCGCTCCGCGTCCTGCACCTCGCGCGCCAGCGTCCGCAGCTCACACAGCGCCGCGTCGCCGCCCAAGAGGCACAGCACGCGCAGGACGGTGTCGCGCTGCAGCAGCCAGCGCGCCAGGTCGTCGCGGAGGCAGACTTCGCAGTAGACGTTGCCTGGGCGGGCGGGGGAGGCGCGGCGGGGGTGGCGCGCGGGGGTGGTGAGCGGGGTGTGCCAGATTGAGCGGGTGGCGGTTGGTGGTGCTGGTTGTGGGGAGGGTGTTGAGGATGGGGGTTGGGGGAGGTGGGGTGGGGAGGTGGGTTTGGTTGTGGGAATGGGAAGGGGACGGGGCGTGTCGGCCGCTTCGGGCAGGATGGCAGTCGGCGCCGGCTTTGGCTTGTCGGTGATCAGGGGCGCAGGCCGCGGTTTCTTGGGTCGTTTGCGCGGGCGCTTGAGGAGCCTGGGGACGCGCGGCAGGGGGCCGGGGCCGACGGGGATGTAGTCCTCGTCCATTTCCTTGTCGTGCACGTCGGCGTCGGCGTCGTCGTCGTCGGAGTTGAAATCCGGTAGGGTTGGTGTCGACGTGGGCCGGATGGGCCGGTCTGGAGAGACGGAGCCGGCGTCGCGCAGCCAGGGGCTGGGAACGTGCTGCCGTGAGATACCCATGGTAGGTTTTGTTGGTGTAAGTGGCCTTTTTCCAGTATGGTTCTTGCCAGTTGGGGGTTCCAGCTTTCCGCGCATTGCGCCGATTGCAGACTTAGAGCTGATGGGTTCGCTGGAGATGCCGTACAGCTCCCAGGGAATTCGAGGTGTTGCTGGTGAGCACGCGACTTTTTCCAATGCAACTTCAGCTGGCTGTTCTGTGGTGGAATCCACTAGGAAAGATATCCCGCTGCCATCCACCGGGGTCTCAGGGGTCTCAAAGAATTCGCTGGCTTTGGGCCGGTGAATGCGGGTTAAGGGCTTGTTTGCTGCAGTGGGAATGTAGACCGGGGCTTCAAAGCCCGTGGCTGTGGTGTCGGGCTGCGCCGGTGTTGGCGTCGACAATGTGCTTTTGTCTGAAACAGGGGGGCTTCTTTGTTTCGACGTCTCCTCCGCAGGCTTGGACACTGCCGCTTCTTTCGGTGCGTCGTGCAAACCCCTGTCGGTTGCTGTGTCCTCCTGTCTGCCGGTTGCCTCTGCTGGCGGTTCAAGCTTTGCCGGGATCAACGCCGGCGGCGTGGTGTTGACGACGGGTGAGTGGGGAGAGCTAGCGCCAGCTGCTGCGAGCTTCGCGGCTCTAGATCTGGTTATTCGTCCCGTGTAAGGAGTTGCGCTGCTGGCCGTCGCACCGTGCTTGGCAGTAGCCTTCGCTTTTGCTGCCATATTTCCCGACTCGGTTCAGGGAGGCCAGTTCGGCGGGCTTGACGAAAGCTTTGGTGGTTCGAGCACATATGGCAGCTTGCAGGGGCGTTTCTGAAAAGATTTGCAGTTATCACAGGCGGTAGGCGCCTAGGCGGTTTGCAAATTTGGCCCGGGTAGGGTAGGTAGATTTGCCAGTCTCCGACGGATTGGATGGCCGGGAGGGAGTGACCTTAGGCAGATGTACAAAAGTGCTGCTCTTGTTGCAACCATGTGCTGGCTGACTCGCGGGCTGCTTTTCAGTCGCCAGTCGTTCTTTGTACGCCTCCAGAAGGCTGCGGCAAGAGGGCACGTATCTCGTCAGGGGCATCGCTACGACACCTCCTGCGGAATCCTAAATTGAACTTGGTCTGAGCGAGGTCAATTCGTGAACTCTAATGTGCCCGGTTAAGATAAAGGAGCGAGGCTCTGGTGCTCGATGGAGGCGAATTTTGGGCATTCCTTTGATGTACATTGGGTAACCAACGTGCCTTTATTTGTCTTGTAATTACTGTGGTTGCCGCAAGCGAACATGCCAGCGAATGCGCAGCACCATCGCTACAAAGAGTCTGGAGTACAACAAAGCCCACGCCCGAATAAATGTGCTCTGTGTCAAGCGAAGCCTCTAGCACCGCCGCCGTTTTATCATAGCTCGCTTCGCCGAGTATGGAACCGACTTTGGCAAACGCCGCAGGCCAAGTCAGTCCTGGGCAGCTGTAATATGCACACTGCTGTAATATGCACACTTCCTGGAGGTATCATACAAACGCAACATCCCGTACAAGTTCAGGCCACCCCGTCCGTCCTGCCCTCACACTACAGATCATGAACTGCCGCTGTTATCCAACAGCCTGACAATGGCATAACTCGTCCCCGCAGCCAGCGTGCCCACAACGAGCGTCTGCACCGCGCCCCAAACACCCGCCTTGCGCGTACGAATCGCCACCCAGTTCTTCAAGAACCCAAACCCGAGCAAAATAACCACCGTAATCGCCACCGACACAAACAGCGCGCGCTGCGCCGATGCCAAAAAGAAATAAGGCAGCATGGGGATCAAGCCGCCAATAAAATAGCTCAGGCCCATGGTAGCGGCCGAGACCCAGGCGCGGCCGGCGTCGGGCTCGGGCAGGCGCAGCTCAAAGTCCATCATGAAGCGCACCCAGGTGGCTTTGTCGGCAGTCAACTCGCGCACGAGCGGCTCAGCGGCGGCGCGGCTGACGCCGTAGGCGCCCACAATGTCGTAGATTTCGGCGATCTCGTGCTCCGGCATCGTGTCGACCTCGGCGCACTCGCGCGCGTACTCGGCTTCCCTGGTGCAATAAGTCAGCGGTCAGATTCGGGTTGGGGGCAATTCTGGTTGAAAATTACCAATGCTGGCGCTCCGTGTCAGCCGCCAGGTAGGCGCCGAGCCCCATGCTGATCATGCCGCTGCAGAGCTCGGCCAGGCCGCCGATGATGACGATTTTGGTGTTGCCGAGCGACGACAGGCCCGCCGTCAGCGCGAACGGCACGGTCAGGCCGTCGGAGAAGCCGATGATGACGTCGCGCATGATGGAGTCGAATTGGCCCATGTGCTTCTCGGCGTGCGGGTGCTCCGGGTCGGGCGCGCCCGACGACATGCGGTTGGTCACCTTAGGGCGCAGCCGCGACGGGGAGGGGTGGTCTGGTGGGACGGCATTGCTGCCGTTGCTGCTGGGGAGGAGCGGTGTCCTGTCTGACGAGTGGGTTGGGGCCATGGCGGCGACACGTTGAATGGGTTACCTTGGCTAGTAGGTATTTTTGAGGTGTGTGACCGAAGTTGACAAGCCGCAAATTGTGAGTGTGATTGCAACTTGGCGGGTTTTCAGCTCCGGTTGGATCTCCGGTGGCTGGGTGTTACCGAGCTGCCCAAACCGGAATTCGAATGCGTCAATGAGTGACGAGCGAGACAGAGTCAGCGTAAGGGTTAGGGACTGTAAACACCCAGTACTTTGTCGCTGGACACGACACGAAGCTGTGACCTTTGATGGTGCACAAACTGAAAGCGAGCTGCCTCAGATTGTTTATAACAGGACAACCATTGCTCTTGCCCGTCCTGGTGCCACAGACGCATCCGCCTTGAACCTTGCTTGCGAGCCCTGGCAGCTTGGTAATGCCTGCTCTGCGATTGGTTCAAGCGAAAGCAGCTCACTTACACGTACGGCTACCTCCGAATCTCCGAGTCTCCACCGAACTGCTATATTCCGTACTGCGACCACTCATCAACGCCGTATGGCATGGGCCCATCGAAGGCTGGGGGTGATCTTGAGATTGCTGTGTCTTAGTCAAGATTTGTATCCGAGTCTTCTCTGGATATTGTCTGCTTTGCTGTGCTACTGTTACACGTCGAAGCCCTAACCCGCATCACCCCCTGGCTCAATCATTCACCCTTGTTGACTCCGTGTCAAAAAAAGAGCTTGCAGAATGGCCTGTGAAAATTCCAATGCATTTCTCCTTTCTGTGCAGCCATTCACCACTTCCATGCTTCTTTGGACCCCGACACCGTTGACCAGACTATGACTCGGTGCACCGGCTTCCCAGACGTGAGGTGACAGCAGCACAACTTGAACCTGCTTTGACCAGGACTGTTGGTTTTAAAGACCTGACGCGGTGGCTCAATGCAGCCTCTCCACCGACCCAGGCGTGTTGACTACCCTCTAGTACAAAGATAGAGGGTAAAGCATTCCCAAGAGCAACCCATGATGGCACCTCTCCTGCGCGACACCCCTGCATATGCATCATGCAGAACGCCAGCTTGAGCTCAACACAACTTTCAACAACATCAGGAGTGACACAAAAGCGTAAAGGCTGTTCAAAAATACAATGTAAGGAAGCGGAAATGGTGAGTTCCAACTATTTAGCTGTCAAGGATTTTACAGAAGTCCGCAATGGCTGGCTTTGAGTCTTGCACGGGAAGAGGAAATAAAGCTCTCCTGTAGAGAGGGAACGGTTACACGCCTCGCATGCCGATCACGGTTGTGCCTCACCATTGCATATGCGGCTACTCATGCACCTCGCAAATCTTCACTTCTCGGCCATGCCATGCCCCTCTTGTCCTGTGCTCTCGTCAGCGACCACTTTGATCGGCTTATTCATAACTGAAAAGGGAACCCAGCTCCCTCGGGGCAGTTCTGTGACATGCCGACGATAATGGAGACAACTAAATGCTTGGCTCCGTGCGGGTGTATGGCTCTCAGGTCCATAACCGCAACTGCCGCGCTAGGAAACAGCATTAACCCTGGGGTAACTGCAGTTCACGTTGACCTCCTGGGGAATGCCGTGATCAGGACCATGTACCTGCGTCCAAGCTGTTGCGGCACAACAGAAGCTATCAAGACCTGTCCGGAGTTCGACAACCTGACTTCAAATCGCTGAAGTTACACACTCATTCATTCCGCAAGCACAACATGATTGTAGCTCCTGGCGTCGGTTTGAGCGAGACCAGGCGCTCAGCAATTACTGAATGCCGCTTCAGCTCCTAACTTGTACCGATCACTTGCCGTTTCCGGAGATGATCGCGGGCCTAGCCGAAGCAACCGCCCTTCCGTGAGCAAGATTTGCAAACTGCAGGTGGACTCATGCATGCCGTCGGACCTGCAAATGACAACATTGAATGCCAGCGCATCTAGAGCGCGCTCTGTGTAGCAGTGAAATTCGCTTCAGAGTTGCCGACCTGCGAGGTTTGGTTTGTAAGCCTTAGCAAGGGCTAGCTGAATTGCCTGCGGTGTAGCATTGAGCTGAGTGTGTATCACCTCGCTAAGCAGTCCAGCTTGCTCAATGTACATTATGCTAAACCTAAAAAGTGGCAGAGACAATATCTAGACAATATCTGCAGGGACATCTCGCCGTAGACACCCAGCCGTGCTTGAGCATGAAAAGGACCTTCGGCAAGCATTGGTGGAAAACGACGATCTTTACGAGGCCTGGCTAATGCTTCGACCACATCGCAATATCACAGTAGTATCACAATCCTGAGCTCTGCGCCCGGATACGGCAACTTACGACGACACTCATTGTTGATTTCGGCCCGCTTAGTGCGGCTGTCACTTGTCCGCACATCATTTGCAGCCTTGCACTATGGTAAAGGGCTGTGCCGGGCTCGGAGTCGAGCGAGCGGGACTTCCAAGTTGGAGGCTGATGATTTCTCGGGTATAAAAGACCACCAAGTTCTTCTTTCGCCAAGACTGAAGCTTCAAAGCAGCACTCGTATCAAGTACCCAGCTGTCTCTATCACATCTCACCACCATCATGCTATCGACCATTGCTTTGGCTCCTCTGGGGGCAGTTCTGCTTCTTGCATCCACTTCGCTCGCTCTTGAGCTGCCGTACACGGCAACCACCACAATTCCGCACCTAGGTTCCTGCACCAACACACTGACCTTGGCACCTTGCAACGGCCAGATCATTGTCGTCGTCCAGACCCCTTTGGTAGTGGCCACCTGTTCCCCCACCCCGACCACAACCTCTACCCCCACCGCCAGCCCAACCCCCGGCGGCGCATGCCTGGTCAACCCCCTCTGCGCGCCGGCCGGCCTCAACATCGACTACTACGCCAACCCCCTCGGCGGCTACAGCAGCGGCAAAACACCCTCCTCATACTACATCACCGAAGGCCTCACGCCCAAGGACTCGTCCCTCACCAACGTGACCTTCTTCCCGCAGGACACCCCGCCCGCCAACCTGCCCCAGACCTACCCGAACCCGACCTATCCCAGCGCGCCGTACTACGTCGGCTGGACGCGTGCGACCAACGGCGGCGTGACGGTCGACGCCAACAACTTCACGCTCGTCTACCAGGGCTTCTACCGCGCGCCCAGGACGGGGCTGTACACGCTGTGCGCGACGGCCGATAATCAGAATGATGTCTACTTTGGGCATGGCAATGCGTTTGACTGTCTGAGCGGCAAGGCGCCCGGGGCGGGGGCGGTGCCGCTGCTGACGACCACGGGTGGGAATTATATCAACGGCATTGTGTGCAAGAACGTGTCGCTGACTGAGGGGCTGTACTATCCGGTGCGGAATGTCATGGGGGATTGGCAGGGTCCGTCGGCGTTCAACTTTACCATTCAGGAGCCGGGTGTGGCGTTTGCGGACCGCACGAATGACTTCAAGGGGCTGGTGTATCCTGTGAAGTGTGGGTTGTTTCTTTGAGCAGGCGGAAAAGGTTTCCAAGAGTCGCTGTCTTTCCGTTGGATCTGACAGCGAGTATTGCTCCTAAATCCTCATTTTGTCCTTCTCCCTTCTGTCCTTCTCCTCTTCCTCCTTATTCTTCATTCCTTTCCTCCCTTTAGCTTACCAGATATTTCATGCTTCCTGTCCAAGTTTAGCAGAGAGGTATACTGGAACCTACTTACTAGGCACAAAACTAAATATCGAGTTTCAACAACCGTGACCTTCAAGTCTGCAGTTTCAAAGAGCGCGCGCATTCAAACGCGCACCGGCCGCTATTCTAGTAGCAAACATGTGATTGGAGTGTGTCGCAACGCATTGAGTTCATGCAAGATTGACGATGAACCTCGTCTTCACGTTTTGTGCGTCCCCGTTCTCATTGGCGCCTTGTCCCTACCTACCATGCGGCTCTCTTCAGGCTGAATCCAGGCGCACCGCAGTGACCATGTGATGTCGGAGCCATACAGCGGCTTAAAATCCAAACCCCGCAGGCTCGTCAGTGTGCTGACTACCAGCTTGTTGAGATAGACGGCGTGTTCATCGCAGGTCTCCAGTTGCCGTCCATTGACTTGCACGATTTAGCTACGCCTTAGTCAAGGTGCCTCGTCCACCTCACTTCGCAACCATGTTGAATATGATATACTGTAGATCCTGTCTTGACACGTGAGACTTAAACGAGGGGCAGAGGTCCCACTTCCCCCAGCTTTCCATGATTTCGCCATGGCCGCTTCCCCCGCGTTCTCCAATTCGACTGCCGATCTTTGCTCCGTTGAAGCTTCCGCCGAACGATTCGCCCGCTTATCGAGGGCCACAGCAGATGCAACTTCAACCCGGTAGTGAGCCTCAAAAGGAAGGTAAGCTGATACCGAGCCGTGCTTCCGCTGCAGATGGCGGACTGATTGGTGGAATCGATCCACCAAGGGTCCCTCATCTCAACCCGAGGAAGCACCCGACGAATATCGCTCCTCCGGTACCGCTGCCGTGACAGTACGACGCAATATGTCGTACCAAGACCCAACTGCCCCGCAACCAAGAGCACCGTTGCAAAGGAGGAGGAAGAAGACGACGAGGGGGATGCGGTCTAAATACCCAACTTGCTGGCCCACCGCTCCTCTCTGAGGAAACCTCCACTCCTCGTCGACTTTCATCTGGCTGGTAGACGACACACTAGTGCGCTCACCACCATGGCGCGGAAAGACTTCTGGAAGCGGCGCTCGCTGCGTGTGCGCGACGACCAGCAGACTAAGGCGGCGGAGCTGACGCTACGCGAGTCGCTGTATCCCATCTGCCTCGTCACCATCCTCTTCTTCCTCTGGGGGTTCAGCTACGGCTTGCTGGACACATTGAACAAGCACTTCCAGAACACGCTGGGCATCAACAAGGCGAGATCGTCGGGTCTGCAGGTGGCTTACTTCGGGTAAGCTTCACTTCCGAAGTTTGACAACATCTCAAGGCCTGGCCGGTAACTGACTTTTCCTCCAGCGCATATCCTCTCGCCTCACTCGGACACGCGGCATGGATCCTGCGGCACTTTGGCTACCGGGCCGTCTTCATCTGGGGCCTGTTTCTGTATGGCGTCGGCGCACTGCTGGCCATTCCGTCTATCATTCACCACTCGTTTGGCGGCTTCTGCGTTTGCATCTTCATCATTGGCAACGGCCTCGGCTCGCTCGAGACGGCCGCTAACCCCTACATCACTGGTGCGTCTTTACCCCCGGGTTTTCTCGTGGTACAGTATTCTGACCACCGACTAACCCGATACGCCTGCAGTCTGCGGCCCCCCAAAGTACTCCGAGATCCGCATCAACCTGGCTCAAGCCTTCAACGGCATCGGCACCGTCATCGCGCCCGTGCTCGGCTCCTACGTCTTCTTCAACTTCGACGAAGAAACGGCCCTGCAGAACGTGCAGTGGGTGTACCTCGCGATCGCGGTCTTCGTCTTCCTGCTCGCGGGCGTGTTCTTCTTGTCGGTCATCCCGGAGATCACAGACGCGGACATGGAGTTCCAGGCGGCCGAGACGCACGCCGACGAGGGCCACGCGCCGTTCTGGCGCCAGTACCGGCTGTTCCACGCCGCGTTCGCCCAGTTCTGCTACTGCGGCGCCCAGGTCTCCATCGCCAGCTACTTCATCAACTACGTCACCGAGACGCGCGACAACACCGACTCGAGCCTCGGGTCCAAGTTCTTGGCCGGCTCGCAGGCTGGGTTCACCATCGGCCGGTTTGCGGGGACCGCGCTGATGAACTTTGTGCGCCCGCGCCAGGTGTTTGGCGTCTTCATCACGGGCGCCTTCGTGTTCCTGGCGCCGGCCATCACGCAGCGCGGCAACACGGGCATGAGCATGCTGTACGTGGTCATGTTCTTTGAGTCGATCTGCTTCCCGACTATCGTGGCGCTCGGCATGCGCGGGTTGGGACGGCATACGAAGCGCGGGTCTGGCTGGATTATCGCGGGCGTGTTTGGCGGCGCGTGCGTGCCGCCGCTGACGGGAGCGGTTGCGGATATGCATGGAACGGGCATGGCCATGGTGGTGCCGCTCTGTTTCTTCTTGGGGACGTGGTCGTACGCGTTTGCTGTGAACTTTGTACCGTGGTACCGTGATACGGTCGATGCGTTCTCCACGGCTGAGGTCGGCGTGAGGGAAGGCATCGAGGGCGGAGTGCAGGATAACGGGGTGGAGAATGTCAGCGGGAAGGGCAGCGAAGGAGATCGGCCGGGGATGGTGAACCTGGAGAAGGTTTAAGGATGAGCATGTTATGAATGATGAATCCTCTATTCATATATATATATATATATATGAATATTAGCCAGTGACAGTGCGATCATCTCTTTTTATGTTGCACACCAGGCCTCAACCGACGCTCGGATGGATGGTTACTGCTGTTCTGCCCGGATGTGGTACTGCAGCTCTCGATGGCGATGCTTGCGTTCTGCACCAGACAAATGAAGACAGTCGATTAGTACATTTATGTTCCAGCCCGAGGGAATCAGGCGTAGGTCAGATTGGAAGGGTGTCTCAACGCCAGGAGTTTGGGTCGGCTGGCGTGCTGTAGTTGTTCCGGACAAGCTTTGACCATGCCGTCGGGTTAGATGGTTAATGATGCCCGCTCTGCTGGGTTTGACCGGCAAGCATCGCACTCCCAACCCCTGACGGGAAGGGCGAGACACTGGACTGAAAGCTGATAGAGGGCACGGAGAGGGGAGTCATTACGTTCTGACTATCACTGAGAGGGGTCTGATCCATTACAGCACCACGATATCCACGCCGCATAATCCTGATCAATACTATGTTACGACCTCCGGATCGTATCCGAATACGTTGAGGCTAACAAGTCTAGGTAATGGTGACAGCGAGCTGGTCACCACAGGTGATAGCGGACCACAGCCACCCTGAGTTGGGAACCAATGATGTCAACCAACCATTTTGGGGATAAGGGGTTCATGGCCTTAGAGCCCCTCAGTCATTCAGAAGAGCACAGGGTGTAAGCTTACAGTCACTAGACCAGCTCTGCCAGGCCTGCGCCGCCTGGCTTGCACAGTCACACTGGTTCGTGTTTCCCAGGACGCACATACGCCCGGCCAAAGCCTGCCAGCACCCGCCGCCCTGGGAGCAGAGGTTGCCGATGCGGCCGGCCGGGTTGTAGCTGTCGTCCCACCGGCCCGGGTCGCCGTTGTGGTAGCAGTTGCACTCCTGCGTGGAGAAGACGCTGGGGTCGGTGGCTGTGTTGTTGCGGACCTCCAGCACGCTGGCGTTGTGCGGCATGCCGATGCTGGCCGGGACAGCTGCTGCCAGCAGCAAGTACGGGGCGATGTGCGTCATCTTGAGGATCACCATGCTGACTTGCACGGGACCAGGGCAGTCAGTTTTTCGATTGCCCTGATGAGCGGCTTATGGGGCGATCTGGACCTTACAATCAAATCAAAGACCCTTCCGGTGCCGGTACCCTCTAAATTGAGGCTCAACAAACGGGGTCGGTCCGAATGTAGGCAGTCTCACCGAACACCGCTGTAAACCGGCTGACACAGGATCAGGCCATTGAGGCTCAGGGCTGATGTGTCGATATTTAAACTGCAAGGTAACCTGCGCAGCCTTGTTTGTTCCCCAGAGTTCTATGTGACTAGAAACCCAATTCATTGGATGTGACTGATAAATCCGAACTAACTCCAGGGTGCGCTCAGTGCGAGTAGCTTAGGATGGCGATCTACCCCTTGTCGGGAACACCTGCACTCATAGTTCCAAAATCACCTTGATCCATCAATCACCGCATTCGACACAGATATTATCCGATTGAAGAGTTCCGGATTGCGAGTCACACGTGCCGCTTCCCAAGACACCCGTTGTCAACACATATAGGTAATCTCTTTTGCGACTGAACCGTGTCGCTGACCACCATCGTTGCAGCCTCACCAGCGACGTGTCGTTCAACGACCAGTAAGAGTACGCAAGGACCCTAGCGCGCATGTATCTAAGTCTTAATGAGAGAATTGTAACCACGAAAGCCGAAAGGACCACGCGGTTGAGTCATGTGTATTTCGCACGTGCTGTGTGTAACTCCCCAAGATTGTGTCGTCGAGGTTCCACGAGATTGCTCCGTGATGTCCGTCGTGATAATGCCTCAAAACATGTCGGGGGGGTTACTTGTAAACTTAGATTCATTATAAGAGCGCTCCATATTCATCCGAGAAAGAATGTCCTGGCTTCAGAACTGAAGAATCGGTTTGATGACCTGAATGAGTCAGTCATGCATTTGATAACAACAGGTTATACGGCGGGGGTCTTACCACTCCGGCCTTCATATCCGTGATGGCTTTGTCAAGATCGGCCACTGGGTAGACCTTACATATCTTATCCACCGGAAATTTCCCACGTAGATGCAGGTCGATCAGTTGAGGGATAAACTGATAGAAGTCAGAGATAACGTAGGTACGTAGAACTTGGGGCGGTACAACCTCTGGCGGGTGAGAGTCACCCTCGGTGATAGCCAGCCATTTCTTCTGTCCAGCGAAGAACGACCCCACGTTCACAGTGATCTTGTCTGCCCTCGGCGGAGCGCCCACCGATGCCGCCGTCCCCGCGTACGCAAGACAGTCGAGCATCTTCTCCACCACGGCCGATACGCCGGTTGTGTCGATGACAAAGTCAACACCTTTGCCACCCGTCAGTTTATTCACCTCATCGACGACGCTGCCCTTGATTGTGGCCGAGTTAATGGTGTGCGTTGCTCCCAATCCCTTTGCCAGTTCAAGTTTCTGGTCCACAATGTCGATCGCAATAATCTGCTTCACTGGAATGCTTGCGGCAGCCATGATGGCGGAAAACCCAACGCTTCCAGCCCCAAACACCGCCACGGTTTGCTCCGGCCCAGGCTTGAGAACGTTGAGAATGGTGCCGGCACCCGTCTGGTAGCCGCACCCCATTGGAGAGTAGATGGCCATGTCTTCCGGGTGCGGACACTTGACCACAGAGAACTCGTGAGCCACCGTGAACCGAGAAAACGAAGACTGTCCGAAGAACTGGCCCCGCACCGGCCGACCATCGAGTAGCCTGGCCGGACTAGAGCCATCCGGGCGCACGACACCGCCCAAGTTGAGCGATCCAAAGTCGGTGCATCGGCTGAAGTTGCTGCCTTTGCAGGGACTGCAGCCTCCGCACGCAGTAAACGAGAGCAGCACGGGGTCGCCGATCTGAAGGGACTTATCCTTGACTTCTGATCCGATGGCCCGGATGATTCCTGCACCTTCGTGCCCAGCGATGGCCGGGAGTTCTGTGAGCAACCCCTGCTGTACCAGGAAGTCCTTCACGCCACGCAAAGTCAGTGCCGTTGTCGTAGACCATCGGGTATGATGAACATACTGTGTGGCACACACCAGAGTACTTCATCTCAACTAGCACCTCGTCCGGTCTCAAGTCCTGCAGCACGATCGGCGTCATCTCGAACGCACCTCCTGCGGTGCTTACCACCAGGGCTTCAGTTTCGAGCGGTAGTTGCATCTTGCTGGTGGATTTTCGGGAATTGGAGGACGCTCAACAGTGCCTGACGGTTCAGAGTTGTTCAAGCGGAGGTTATTGCAAAACAAAGAAGGAGTGATGTGTTGCGTTGTGAAAAAAGAAAGGTTGTCTATCTGTGGAAGAAGATCTCCGGCCACCTTCCCGCTTTCTACATAGTAGCAATTGAATCCCTAAAGACTCGGCCCCGCTTGCATAAATCCAGGTAGCGGTTTGGGCCCGCTACGAGCTTGCTTGACACCCCGAGAGCCACTATCCCTTTAGAATGAAGACGCCAATATCTTACATCCGCCCAGTAACCACCCGCTTCAAACTTTTAGGAGCCGGACATCGAATCCACGGCGGACGGGCAAGCCGTGACATCGAGTGTCAACCAATCTTGACGACGGAACTTACAGCTTGTGCGCTCCACTGATTGGCGACGCAAAGCCGAGGAACCACTGCCGACTGGGCCTTAACCCTTTATTTCCGGTTACCCTTTTCCATCTCCACTCACGCCGCAAATCGGTGGAGTTACTGCGTAGATAGTCACTGGCAGACATGCCGACGGCACACACAACGATCAGAATAAGGACGTGCATGAACATATACACTTGAACCGACGTAGTACAGGGACTTCGTGATGTGCGACGATTTCTAGGTTCCTCGACGGAATCACTACACGTCAGTGTGGGGACAACACGCGTCACGGTTTGAACCACAAGTCTGATGTACATGTATGTAGCTCCAGCTTGGATCGCGCCGATATCACATCTAGTCGAAAGTAGTAGTTGCCGAGGAAAGGCAATAAGGTATCTGAGACATGCTAGAGCCTGGTGGCTGTCGACAGCACGTCCGATTTATGCATCGGCAACTTACATGCAGATGGTTCGGTCAACGGCCACCAGACAACGCCATTGCTCCGAGCTTGTTGCCTGCGCCGTTTGAACCAGTGGTGCGGATGATCCATGACCGAAAACACGTCTCCGCCCGTTTTCACTGCTACATGTAGGGAGCTTCCGCGACTTAAGAATCTGTGCTGAAGCGGCTGCTGTCATCCCCAAGCCATGTCTTCGAGGTAACACAAGGACTTGGGTAATAATAGACCTCTGAGGTCGGTCACGGGATTGTTTGGGTGTCCTGCAAGCCAGTCTCAACCCGATTCGAACGAAGCACAGAGCCTTCTGTCTGGGAGCGTATACACAACACGAATGCTTTTGGATTTCTTCTGGGCAAGCGGCTGGGGTAGTGTATCATTGTTCACCTCCAGAGCCAACCCGGCGACTCCCACTGTTATAGCCCATCTCTGGACATGGACAGCTCTCATGGAGCGGTTCTAACCGCAAACAATGTAAAGGCACGTCCAACCGAAGCCAGTCGAACTACCCGTCGATCCCTCACTCCCCAGTGGCGTCCCTTCCCCAGGCCCACAGTTGTAATTCCCAACCCATCCGCCCTGCCCGTCGCCGTGCCATGACCATTCGGAGTCGGGGGCCAGTTTGCTAGGGCCACAGGCGCATTTGGCTCCGTTTTTAGGCGAATAAAAGCAGCTGGCCGTGACCGTGGAGACGCCAGCGAGCACAACCGTGAAATACGTCGCAAGCATCATTTTGTTCGTGGTTGTGGATTTCTTCGATGTGTTAATGTGTGTCCACCTAACTTGTGAGCTTTGGCTATGACTCACTGGACTTTGCTTGAGCAGGAGGGATATGAGTCAAGGTGTGGTGAATACAGTCCTAAGGTCTATGACTCCTGGAGGCTGTGAGATTGAATGAGAGTCGACAGCATGAAGGTGCTGGAGTAGCGGATATTTATACCTAGATGCTCACGCTTTCATTTTCTCAACTTCGTGTCCACGTCTCCATCGCGCCCTACCCCAGACCCTGCCACCATCCTTTTCTTCCCACTATTTGCTGTAGCTTACTTCTCTGCTGTCTTATCTGCTTTGCTCAACACCGTGTCATTCCGTTTGCAACCCCAGTCGATCGTATACCTGTTTCGGAAGTGTCTCTCATCGAGTGATTATATCAGCAACCAAAATGGAGAACGCTCCAATAAGAAGTCGGCGGTTTGGGCCACTCTACCACGACGCATATACGAGCTACCTACTTGGGAATGATCAGTTTGCACAACGAGTGCACGCATTGGCGAGATGGGTGATTTGTTAGCCCGAGCAATGTGTAAGATTCAATCATCTTATACTCTGCCATGTTGCAATGAGCCATAACGTGCCGGAGGTCGGGCAGATGTAGACAACATCAATGATTTGTTTGGCCGATCAATGGGTAAGATTATGTGATAAGAGTTGCAGGTTTCACTCGACAAACGCAGAGTCGCGTGATGAGGAGCAACTGCAGCGAACACGTATCTCAGACTTGACAACCTCCTCAAGTCCTTAAGACGTGTACTTGATGGTCCAGACTTTGTGACATGCCGTAGAGGAGATTCACCGGGGGCGCTATGTCGAGCGCCCTGACTTTAGTTCAGCTTGTACGACACACAGAACCTGGACCTGTCACCCTCCCCTGGCTTAACGCATGCTAAGAAGTACCGAGTACATGTAATCCCGAAGGCCGAGCGCACCACCACACCGGCAAAAATGCGATTGCTGGTAAGCGAAACGCCAGCGGAGAATATGGGCCGGGACCATGGCTCTGGTACACATTAAAGCATCGAAGCCATCGCAATCTAAGTCCTGCCGGCACGCTGGCATGTTGGGGAAGCCCGGTAAGTTTGAATTGACGTCAAATGGCGATTTTGACCTGTCTGTGTGTTTTCAGGATCAAGTGTCGGCCTCGCAATGACATGTACCTAAACTCTATTACTCAAACCCTCCAGGATGGTGGGTGCCCAGAAGTGTAGCAACACGGTGCTGTCGACCACGAGGACCGTGGATTTGTTGCCGCCTCTCAGTTGACCCACAGGTGTATTAGTCGAAACAACCCTTGGTCACGTCCGCGACTTGTTGAGGTGGGCGGAATCGTCATTACCATCTGGCTGCCTACCTAGGAAACGTACGGCTTCTACCTTATTTCACCACGCTCGGCGGGAGCTGCCCCTCAGCGGTGACACCAAACACTATATTATGATACCAGAACCGGTCCTGCGGAACGCTCGACGTGACACCACGTCAAGGTCCTTCATGCCTTCCATCTTGCCCCTTCCCCAAGCGCCCGCTCGGTTAAGGATAGGCTGAGAATCGTCGCCGGCCTGCAGCGACGCGGCTCAGATGTTGACCCAGCTATCGGCTTGCATTGTATTACTCGAAACGCACAGACGCTGCACACCGAACAGCCCCGGGACGGCAGGATCATGACTTCGCTTCGACAATTCTGTACCTGAGGACGGCAACCCCAGTATCGACTAACATACTGGCTACGGGTGTCGCAACAGCAGCACCTTGATTGCTTCCCTGCTACAGGACATGTCGGTTGGGACATTGTTTGGCCGAAGCTTGGGTATGGTAATGCCGGTGCTTTCATGCATCACAGGGGCAGTCAGACGGAAAAGCCCACTGCCTTCCGGCCCAGGGATGAGGAGTTTGAGCTTCTGCAAAACTCGGCGGATCAAAGTCCAGCAGCACATGCACTCTGCACGCGTGACGCATGATATGGTCTGAATGATTTCCCAGTAAGGAATTGTTGTTGAGCCAGGAACAGGCAAACGGCGTGGTGTGTTCTGCCGCGTTTGCGTGACAACTGCCGGTGTATCCTGAACCTACTGCATAAACACTGCAAACAGAGGAAATGGAGTAGCAAAAACCAGACGGAAACAACGAGATCGGCACGCTCCTATATTCCATGATATACCCGTCCGCAACGACACCCGAAAGCACGCACCAGTCTACACAGTAACGACTCCACACGCCCCAACTCTTCCTCCTCATCCCGCCCCAAACCGCCCGGCACCAGCCAAGCCATCCACCCCCCCGTTCCCCCCACCCCCCTCACCACCTAAAGCTTCAACTCCCCCATAACCCCATGATACCCCTCCAGCACCTGCTTCCCCCTCTCCTCACTCCGAGGCTTGATGCTGATCTGATACGGCAGTGGCTCGAGAATGACATGGCTGTTGGTCGCCTGCGTGTCGATGGGCACCTGCTTGCCCGTGCAGGGGCAGACCTTGGGGCCGAGGTTGAAGGCCCACAGCGTGGCGGCCGCGAAGACAAACGTCTCGTCGTCGACGATGTTCTGCCCCAGGCAGGTGCGCCGGCCCCACCCGAACGTGTGCATCGACTGGCCCTCGCGAAAGTTGGGGTACCGCGTGAGCGGTTCCTGGTAGGTCGGCCAGCCCGGCTCCAGCCAGCGCTCGGGCCGGTAGTTGTCGCCGTCGGGGTACTTGGCGGGCACGCGGTTGAGGGACCTGTGTGAGGGGTGGGGGGTGGTCAGGAAATGCGATTGTTTGGTTCTGTGTAACGTGGCTGTGGCTGTCAAGCGGGAAGGGAGGGGTAGGGGTGATTAGAGTTTGGGTCTGGACTGTACCATTCGCATGCGAGGATGATCGTTCCCTTCTTGATCGTCACGCCCCGGTATTCGTCGTCGCGCTCGGCTTGATGGGGGACGCCTGGACAATGGTTCAGTTTGGTTCGTTTTGAGACATACGAGGGTAATATGCGGTTTGCTTGCTTGCAAACGGCGGGACTCACCCAACGGCACGCCTGACCGCCATCGGACCGTCTCCTTGAGGCACGCCCGGACCGTGGGCAGATCGGCAAAGTCCTGCAACGTCGGCATGCGGTCGCCGCAAACACGGTCGATCTCGGCCTGCGCCTTCTGCTGCCACTCCGGGTGCAACGCCATGGCCATCAAGAAGAACTTGAGCGGCCCGCTGATGGTCACGACGCCGACCAGATTGAGAAACCCAATCATGCAGCTCGCAAAGTCCTCCTGCTCCTCCGTCTGGTCCAGGCTCTCGTTGCCCTCGCGCCGCAGCTGCTCGAAGTAGCGATACGCCCAGGTGTCGCCGGGCAGCTCGCCGCGCTTCATGCGGTCCTTGGCGTAGCGGAACATGCTGATCCACCAGGCGCGCTGGTGCGCCTCTCGCTTGATCTCGAAGTTGTACCACGGGTTGATGGCCGCCGGCAGATACCATAGCGGCGTCATGGTGTTGGTGAGGGGGCCCGACACGCTCATGCAGTGCAGCGTCGTGTCGGCGCTCTCGCCGTAGGCCCGTCCCTGCGTCGCGTCGTCCCATGCCAACCGCGACATGACCCGCCCGCAGTACTCGCGCGTGTAGTCCAGAAAGCGCGCCGGGTCCAGCAGCACCAACCCCAGGTACCGCCGCATCTCCCGCTCGACGTGACCGTAGAAGTGGTGCTTGTACGCCTCCATCATGGCCGCATGCGCCCACTTGCGCTGCGTCTTCCAGATGTCTGGGCGTTGGTGATGATGTGTAAGTGGCTGGGGGAAGCTTGTGCAACTCGGTCATGCGCAGGTGGGATCGACTTACCATGGCGATCCATCAAGGCAGAGTACGCCGGTCCTTCCTTGTGCCGGATGAGGGACCGGATCTGAGGCCGGCCAGAGTAGATATGACCCCTCTTCACGAGCAACTCCTCCGCAATTTTCTGATCCGACACGATGATGAACGGTTGGTTGAGGGCCTTGGTGAAGTAGATCGGGCCGTGAATATCCGCCCACTCTTTGAACTTCAACCAGAGCGAGAACCGGGGCAGGTCATGGATGCGACCCACGATGGGGAACTGTTGTGGCCCGGGGAACTTGGCCTTGGACCCGACACCTTTCCTCCATGTTAGGATCTGCTTGATGGCAGAGAAGAGGAGGCTTGGGATGGCGAGGTAGAGTAAGAGCAATGTGAGACCCTCCATGGTTACAGAGGCGTAGGAGAGGTCGGACACTTGCAAGCAAGTGTCTGGAGATGTTTGATGGAGGAGGCGAGCGGATGGGGGGAGGGGGGGTTCTTTCCAGCGGCCCCAAGAGTACTAATAGGGGCCGCGGATTGCTCTTTGACCCATAAATAGGCGAGGGCGAAGCATTCAGATGAGTGGGATGTGCCGTGACCTGGGTCAGGCTTGTCTCACAGACTGCCTCTTCTGGCATCCGGGGCCAGACGTGGTTGGCTGTGGGAGGCAGTCATTGCCCAAAGAAGCAAGCCTGTCATCCGGAAACACGTTGTACATGATTGCTGCTGAACCTGGCAGCAGGTCCCCATCTCCTCGGGCCAGCTCCCAAGCCGCAAGCGAGAATGCCACACTGGCAGGACCCAGCAGGACCCGACGTGGAGAGAGTCCGGAAGGGCGGCAACCCTTGTCAGGTTGTCAGCTTGCCGGCGTGTATCCCGGTTAGTGGGATCCCGCAGACCAAAGGAGGATGCCGCCTCGGCTGACATGTCGGACGTTCGTCACTGTCGGTATGGGAATTCATTTGTGAGAGGACGTCAAAACGAGTGCGGAGATTCAGCCTGTACTGTTCCCAGCAGATAATGCTGTGTCGCCTACCTCCGGAGCCGGCAACGGGGTGGACCAAACGGACAGTTTCAACATACGAACCGAGCAATCGCAATATCAAGCCTTGTCAGCTCAAGAAGGGTGTCCATTTGGGGCTCAACCCAGGCGGTGACTTCCCGTGCCCCACAATGCCATGTCAGTCGGTACCCGGATTTCCATCCCGTCCAGGCGCCGAAACTCGCCCCCGACAAACAGCGAGCGCAGCAGTCCGTCTCTCCAAGCTTTGTTTGCCTTACACGGCTAGCAATGGTTCGAAGAGGGTTCGATGTGCGGCGGGTTTGGTTTGAGGATCAGGGGTCTCCAGTCCGACGCCACAGCCGCCCCATCAACAAGCTGCAGTTGTGTGGCTGCGGGTTTCACGCAAGCACGCCGAATCAGGCCAGTGCGACGCGGCTGCGGCGGCGGGCGAATGCGGTGATTTATCCCGCAGGCCTGCACGAGCCATGTCTCACAAACGGGGACGGGAGCCGACAGGGCGCCTGGGCGGGTTGTTTGGAAGGCGCTGGCTGGACATTGGGTTGGGGATGTCCGAGCCTTTTATCGCCCGCCAAGTTGCCAAGCGAATGAAGAGTCACACCACCCTCAGCCCTCCGACGTCAAGGAGGGTTGCGTGATGAGTGCCCACCCTTGCATTTCCCAGCGATGCGGGCAGTCGAAACCACGGTCCTGGGACGAGAAATGCTCCGAGTCTCACACAACCCTGGATGTGCCGTCCGCCCGCAACAAGCTCAAGTGTATGAAGGGCCTGCCCGCATTCGGCCCAGGGCCGAGGACTCCGGGTCCGAGAACCGACAAGAGGGCCGGGTGATGGAGGTGGGCAGCGCAGTTGCCCTGGTCGATCCTCATCGGAGTTCGTCCCGAGTTGCTGTCAAAGAAGAAGGGGTGGCGGCTCTGCGCTGATTGAGCTTGACAACTGGTGAGACCCGTGTGCGGAACTGTGGCTTTCTTTACCGACCTCAAAGGCCTGGTATGGCAGACTTTCAAGTCTGTCACCCGGGTGTCTTGTTGGTCCGGGGTAACTTGGAATTTGTGCACATCGGACGTCTTGACGAGGCAACTGCAATGCGGGTAGCCAGACTCTGAGATCTCAGTGTTGCCGTCTCCATGTGCCATGCCTGGCTGCTTCAACAAGAAAGTACTGTGTTACATACTGCACGTGATGTGGCCGACAACGCAGACTGAATCTTGGTTTCGGTGCGGCAGGTTGGTGTAAGAGTCTGCCGCAAGAGCCCCGGGATTTGCTGGGTCGGGACGCGGCGAGATCCTCAGGGTTGCTTTTCGCGGCGCGAGATGCATTCCGATGGACAGTGACCAGTCCCCGGAACGAGGCTTGGTGGCTGCAGATTGTGTAACCGGAGCACCTGACTCGCGCATGGTTCAGGCCTTTCTCACTTACCGCGAGAAGGACATCAACATTAGAAATGATCCCACTCGCAAGCGCGGCCAAATCAACGAGCGCCAAGGGTGCGGAACATTCAGGCTGCAGCCTGCAAGCCTTCATGACATCGATATGGAGTATGCAGTGCTGGCCGGACGCAAACCCCTCGAACGAACGCATGGGGTCGGCAAAACGCCGAAGCGCTGCTGCCGTGTTTACCCAAGAGAGCTTTCCACAGGGCTAAAGAAGGGGTGCCGCCATGTTGTCCAACCGTTAAGGAAGAGCGCACATGGCGGGCGTCCAGTCTTCTCTGCGGTGATGTCACTGGAATAAGCGTGCCACTGATGTTGCTGTTGCATTTCAACCACGCTTTAAGGATGATACCTGATGTTCGGGGCCACCGCTCGTCTAGGCTCTGGGAAATGCGGTACTGTAACACGGCAGTCTGCCGGGAGTCGGGACCGAAAGAAGCACCAAGGCCGAAACCAAGCCCCACGAGTTATTGATGCGCATATGACATACCGCCGAAGACCTGCGCCTCTGAGGAGACCGCGAGCTGCCGATTGGGCTGATTCGCCTCGGCGTCTCAGCCCCCACAGGTCGTACTCACCCGCGATTCGCGAGCACAGGTCTTGGGGAGATCCGGCGCACAACTGCTGGGCAACATGCGAATGCAAATAGTTGCATGTCTGCGCTGTTCGGACAAATATGACGTGAAACTCGAGTCCGAAGTAAGCGGGGGCCTTTGTTGGCTCGGGTTGGTTGCGGCGGTCAACGAAAGTTGGCGCGTGGTTGGGTCGGCATCAGCGACTGTTCCACTGCCGACAGCCAGTCGCGACCAAAATGGGATTGTGGGCACCGCTGGTGGTGTCTTGGGTGGCTCTGTGCAAGCTGAAACGTCCAGCCTGCCTGTGACGGCGGCTTTGTGGAGGGACTGGTGCGCGCATGAGAGGGCAAGGGACTTTGTTGGTCGTCGGCTATTGGTGCGGGCTGCGAGTTGCGGCTGTCTGCTTGCACCCGATCGCCTGACGATGTTGGCACGGGGGAGGTCATTGTAGAAGTAAAGCGAGTGGAAAGTCCGGATCAGCGATGTCGTTTCTGCCGCTGGCAGGATGTTCTCGCCTGCGAGGAAAGACCCTGGAAGACAGAAACACAAGGTCTCAGATGACAGATCAACGGCCAGGACAACAGTGAAATCTGGCTTTCACCTCAATCATACGGAAGCATCGATGTGTCATGCATGCACCACTTGGCCAGTTATGAGCTGTGCCTGGATGGAATTAGGAGGGCCGTGATAAAGGAAAAGCCATCGATATAAACCAGAAGTACGTACTACACTAGAAGAATTAACGTTAAAAGCAGACCTAGAAGCACTTGCTTGGTCCTGGAAACAGAGAGATCGCACCCATCTCGGCCCTAAAGCCGAGGCGGCCTAGTTGGGAAGGTGGGGTTCGCTGTTGCCTGGGCTGCCGCTGCGCGCCTTCCCGAAGATGCCCCGCCAAACAAAACGTCCCATGGATGGCCAAGCTGAGCCAGGGGCTGCCTGATGACATCAGACGTTGCGACCGCGACAGTCGAACGCCAAACGCCACAGCCAGGCTCGGCGGAGAGAGGCTATTCCCGGCACATCTATTTCGCGTCAAGCATACATCTCTCGAGATGGCGACGAGGTGAGTAAGACGCTGCGCATTTGTGCTGGCTGCGAGCAGTATCACCGCGGCTGACCACATGGGCGAACGGGCAGCTCCAACGTCCTGTCGCTTCCCTTCCGGAAGTCGACGCAGATATCGCTCGCGTCGTCGATCCGCCAGTACATCTCGCAGAAGTACGACCAACACCCCGACATGTTTCGCCACGACCTCGAAGTTATCGACGCCCTCCGCCGCGATGCCATCAACGTGCGCGAAGCCCACCCCAGCGGCATCAAGAAGCTGCAGACATACGCGGGCCAGCTGGTCTGGATGAGCGGGAAATTTCCCATTGATGTGCGTCTTGCTCTTTGAGAGACTTTGAGATTGCTCCTGATGCTACCTGCACACGGCCCGCTGACTACCCACCTGAGCCACAGATCGGCGTCGACTTCACCTGGTATCCTTCCCTCGGCTACCACACCGAACACCCCCTGGTGCAAAACAATCTCCAGTACGAGCTCATGAACGTGCTCTACAACCTGGCCGCCCTATACACGCAGCTGGCGGTGTCGTGTAACCGCGGCAGTACTGAGGGTCTCAAGACCGCCGCGAGCTACTTCTCCCAGGCGGCCGGCGTCTTGAGCCACATGAAGACCGAAATCCTACCCGAACTTCGCATGGCCAACCCCCCTGACGACATGGACGAGGCGACCCTCGAGTCGCTGACGCAGCTCTTCTTGTCCCAGAGCCAGGAAACGTTCTGGCAAAAGGCGGTAATGGACGGATACCGGGACGCATCAATCGCGAAGCTCGCCGCCCGAGTGACGGACCTCTACAATCTGGCAGGCGAGGCCGCGACCCATAGCCAGGCCATCAGCTCGGCGTGGATTCACCACATGAGCGCCAAGCATCACCACTTTGCCGCCGCAGCCCAATACCGCGCCGCTTGCGATTGTCTGGAGAAAAAGAAGTACGGAGAGGAGGTTGCGCGCCTAGCCGATGCCGTCGCGTGCGTTAACGAGGGGCTGAAGGAGTGCAAGGGAAGTTACATCAACAAAGCAGTGACGGACGATCTTCAGGGTCTCAAGAGGCGCGTGGAGGAAAGTCTGAAGCGGGCCGAGAAGGACAACGATATCATTTACCTACGTGAGTAGGACTAACATGTACTCGCCGTAACCAGGGCTGACATTGCTCCAGAGATTGTCCCACCCAAGTCTGAGCTCAAGATCCTCGAGCGCGCCAACATGGCTGTTGCCCGTGTACCGCCGCAGGTGGCGAAGCCATACGATTACTTTGGAGACCACGCTGAATTCGGGCCCGCCCTTTTCACCAAACTGGTCCCCTTCTCTGTTCACGTTGCAATCTCGATTTATGAAGAGCGGCGGGACCGTCTCGTCAATAACAATATTATCGGGGAGTTGGAAACATTAACGGACCAGATGCACCAGATCTTGTCAAGTTTGAACTTGCCAGGCTCGCTGCAGGCTCTGGAGAAGCCTCTCGGCCTCCCCGGTACACTCGTCCAACGAGCCGATGAGATCCGCCAAGCCGATGCCCTCAACCGTCTCCAACGAGGGCTTGCCGATATTGACAAGCTCTGCGCGAGTGACCGGGCGGTCTTCGAGGAAGGCAAAGCTCTACTTGCGGCCGAAGAGGACGAGGACAGAAACCTGCGGCTGAAACATGGCACACAGCGCTGGGCGCGGCCAGAGTCTCGGGTCGAGCCGAGCCGTGACGGCGGGGCGAGGTTGTGGAACCAAGCGGCTGAGATCGACGGTTACTTCGCATCCAGCACGTCCAGTGATGCTGTGGTGCGTGACAAATTCGCTGGCGTCAGGGATACACTGGCTGTGCTAGCGGGTCCCGATCGCGGGATCATGGACTACATCCCCAACAGCCGCAGGACAGAGATCCCCGAGCTGTTGAAGCCAGCAATTGGTCGACTACGGGGCGCTTACAACGATGTTTTGCGGCTCGAATCAAGGCGGCGGAAACGCGTCGAATCGCTCAGGGCCCGCAGCCGCGCAGACGATGTGAAGGGAGACATCCTGGCAGAGGCGGCCCGTCTCGAGCGGACGTACCCTAATACGGCTATCGTACCCGCACACTTTGAGGAGTTCTTTGACAAGCGGCTCGACAGCACGTACGAGCCGGAACTCGAGGCGCTGGAGAAGGAGCGTGCCGACCAGGAAAAGACGCTCGCCGACCTCCAGCGCGCCAACCGCGAGTTCGAGGCGCAGAAGCGTACCATTGGAGACGGGGGCAGCCGCGACCGGGAGAAGGCCCTGCAGCGCCTGGACAACGCGTACTACAAGTACAAAGAGATCGTCAGCAATGTGGAGGTCGGCCGCAAGTTCTACAACGACCTGAGTCGGATCGTGGAGCAGTTCCGCAGCCAGGCACGCCAGTGGGTCAACGAGCGGCGGAAGGAAGCGCGTGCGCTGGAGGGGTAAGTTGGCTATCAACCCCTAAACCCCTTCTTCCACTTCCCCTAATAGCTGTCTGTCCTGGGCCAAAACGGACAACACACTAACTTTCTCAACCCTAGTGAAATCTCCATGCCGCCCCTCTCATCCCTCTCCCTCAACCCCACCTCCCCACCACCACCGCCGTCGACAACACACACAACCCCATCATACCAACCCCCAAACCCAGCGTCATACTACACCCAACCTCAATCTGCACCAACCACAACACGGCAGAGCATTCACGCCCACGCCCACGTGCCGCTCTCGCCGCCCGCCGAAGCCCACATCCAGAGCTGGGCCGACAACGTCCCGCCGCAGCAGCCGCGCCCAATGATGCCAGCGGCGAATATGCAGGGCGCGTGGGCGCCTGAGATGGGGATCCGGTTTGCTGGGTCGCCTGCTGCGCCGCCGGCTGCTGGTGCAGGTCAGGGGGGTGCAGGGGCTGGGGGAGGCGGGCAGACCGGGACGAGGCAGCCTCAGCGGGGGACGTGGGAGCCTAGTTCTGGGATAAAGTTTGGTTAGGCTGGTAATGGGGTGGGCTGGGTTAGGTGGATATGGTACAATTGGGTGGGGAGAGGGATGGCTGGTGGGCTGCCGAGAGGGCGGGACGGGCCAAGTTGCGATGTGTTTGTTTGATATCCAAGTAGACCGATTGGGTTATGATCTTCCTCGCTTGCCGTTTAGATGGTTTACGTCGTCTCCGTATCTGTCGTTGCCCAACCTACCTGATGCTTCGTCTACACGAGACGTGCATGTTTCTTTTGGGTGTCGCATTGCAGGACATGCCCATTTTCCTTCACAGTGCTCCTGTGTCTTGCGTGCTCTCAAAGTGCGACTCTGCATTAACGTGTTACTAGGTATATGTACAGCTGAACACCTTCTTACAGAATGCTTGGTGAGCAATGCAGCTGGTGAACCCGATTCTGAACACAATGAGTTTGGCGTGTATGACGGAACTTGTATGAAGCGAATCGGTATTATGACTGTTCAAAGAACAGCAATATCTCGCTGACAAAGGGTAGAAACCTTGAATCCCGACCGCCGGAAGACGGGACACACCCGTTTGGTAACAGAGAGCTCCAAGGTGCTTGAAGGGTGAAGGCTCAAGCCACTTTTGCTTGGGTCTTAGTAGCATGTGGATGAAAAACTAAGGAGGGCTGGAGATCCTGGTTTAACGACTTGGAAGGGTTGGATGAGCGGCGTGACTTTAGTACAAGTACCTATCCACAGCTACAACTGAAAGTGTTTCAGCATCATGTCCGACAGCCCGTCAAACGTCTGCCTGCGTTGTTTCGCCAGCTGCAGGAACTGGTCCTCCGGCCCGATCGTGCCCACAATAACCTGATCCGCGCCGGCCACGAGCTGATCATACGCCTGGTCGACGAAGTCCTGCACCGGCATGCCCAGGTTCCGGCCGACCTTTTCGCCCATGTAGTCGTGCAGCTCGGCTGGAAGCGAGTACATTAGCGAGTCAGTTCGACCGTATACAGACAGTAACATGGGCAGCAAGAATGACGACGTACTCTGCGTAGCAGGCGGCCAGACCTCGATGATCCGCGTGCTCGCGCCCTGGTGCTGGCGGCGCAGGCACATCATGAAGGCGTTGAGGGCGGCCTTGGAGGCCGAGTAGGCCGGCACGGTGACGGCGGGGATGAGGGCCAGCAGGGTGCCGGTGACGACGAGGGCGGTCGGGTGCGGCTTGCGCAGCAGGTGCGGCAGGAACTTAATGGACAGGTCGACCAGGCGCGAGAAGTTGGTCGCGATCTCGGTGTGGAACACGCCCAGGTCGACCGCCTCGGGCTGCGACAGCCGGATCGGGTGCTGCGTGCCCGAGTTGAGCCAGACGCAGTCCAGGTCGGGGTAGTCGGCCACGATCCTGGATGGGTGTGTGTGTGAGCGGGTGATGACCTGGAGCGGGGCAATTGCCTGCCAGATGGGAACGAGGGCTGGGACTTACTTCTCAATAAAGGCGTCCATTCCGGCGGTGTCGTTGACGTCAAACCGGACTGCACTGGCCTTGTCTGAGCCGTGCTTCTTCACGAACTCGTCCAGCCTCTCCTGGCGTCGCCCAACGGCAATGACCTTGGCGCCATGCTCGATGAGCTTGTCGGCGAAGGTGGCGCCGATTCCGGCAGTTGCGCCGACAAGGAGAATCCGCTTGTAGTTGAAAGACATGTTGAACTACCTTATGTACTCACTGCAAGTTTCGCGGTAAGGTGCAGTTGATGTCAAAGAAAACGAAGTATCAAACTCTGGTGGGCCCAGTCGATGGGGCTCCGTGTGCGACAGAAGGGGGGTCAATGAATGCTTAAATACAGACGTAAGGCGGTGGACGTGTCATGCAGTTCCATCTTGGGATGGAGTACTTGGTTCCAGTCTCGCCTTACACCCGGTACCGTAAGTCCGCGGAGTATGTGACGGGGCCGGCATTCTCCACCACCGGATTTAAGGGCCCAGCCGCGATGTGTAAATCCGTTCTGAACAGAACAGCATCCAGATGACTGAGGATCCAAGCGGCATAGGATATTGGCGGAGATGTCATTATGAACGTCGGAATTCTCGTGTTTGTGCTTCTGGGTTTCGATCCCAAATGCCACCTTCGGACCAAATGCGTGCAGCCAAAGTTGCAGCAGGCACCCATGTCTTACAAAGCAGATAACGTTACTTCACGGCAGAATGGCTGTATTCAAGGAGCCTGTTCCTCTGTAGTTTGTCATCAAGTGGTTTGAACACCGGCAATGCCACTCTCGGATCCTAGTGCCTGATGAGTGAGAGCCCTCCTAGCTCGCCCTGTCCCGCATGAGGCGACAGCCCTGACCACCTATGGTACCTCTCGGTCCTGTTCGAAACATGCCAGGTTCTTAAGAAAACTTGCCAGGGGCGCACTGCGTGTAGGGCGTCGAACTGGGGTTCGGCTGTTTGCCTTGTGTTAGCCGCGTGATACCCAAGACCATTTAAATGGACGCGGCGCCCGGGGACTCGGGGATCATTGACTGACACGAGGAGACGAGCAGCATTCTCCAAAATTGTAAAAACTGTTGTCGCACACGTATGTGTTTGTCGCCGTCGGCACTTTGGCGCTCGAGACGCTGGTTGCAAATGCGCCTAAGTTAAGTTTAAAGCAATAGCTGTCAACACCGGGCTTCGGAGATCTCGAAGTGCACAAAACCAACCTCTGTAACAAGCTTCCTCTTCAGGGTCGTATGCTTGACAGCAGGCACCCCAGGTCCCTGACGGGCACAAGAAGGTCCACGACGCAGCCATGCTGGGGACGACAAGGCTGACTAGAATGATCAGACGCATTTTGCTCGACGAAGTGACAAAACAGATAAACCTTCAAACGTATACAGATTGAGGCGCGTGTTTTGATGCTCGAATGCGTAGCAGACTTAGGCTTGGTCTCAAGCGATACTTTATGCTTGCGTATTAGAAAACCATGGGGGCAGGGTTGTCCGGAAGCACCGGTCGGGACACAAGACGACTTATTCAATTCTACCAGGTTGCTCCGGGTCAGCAGTTTTCCCACGATGCCACCTCCCAGTTGCATCTTTTGCCTATCGCAGACACTTGGTCCGGGGTGAAGTGCTCAGGCGGCCAAACATGACGCCGAATGACCATAATCAGGTCCAGGTTGGTGACGATGCAGGCGCTGAGCAACCAAATCGAGACTATCAAGTCGCTCTGCCATTGGTCGAATTCCAGCTAGCTTGTGACTGCTGCATGAACCTCGTGTTCGGCGCACTCACCACCTCAGGCTCTGGAGTGTCTGAGTGGCGCGTTGGGAGCCAAGATATGCACTTAGCTGAGGATCATCCACGTCAAGCAAGAAGCGTATTCATTGGCGCGAAGTCGAATCCCAGTGAAATTCGAACATAGTCTAGGGTTGTGGTATAGGAAGAATAAACGGCAAACGCTCCTTGTACGTAAGGTAGACGGCGACCTAGGCAATTCGAAGCGAGCAACGCTGAAAGCGAACCGCCGAGTCGTACAGTACCAATCTGACATTACGCAATTCTACCCAGTATGATGAAGCGTGAAGGTTACATAAACGGTATTCAAGTCCAACAAGTAGGGACAAGAAGAACAACTAATTCAAGCAAAACTGTGATTTGTAAGGATGATGTCCACCTCCCCTATGTACCCGTCTCGAGATACCTAGCTGAGTATCTCTAGCGCCCAAAATTGGGTCTGGGGCCTCATGCGGGAGTAATGGACTTACACCTAGGCGTAAGTAAGTCTTTGTGCGCGTATACCTGCGTGTTGAACTGCCTACCTAATGTGCATGCGCTCGGTATAGCGGATCCTTGCCCGTATGGCGTGGACTATCGTCCTGGGGATGTCGTTGACCGGCTCGGAATCCAAAGGTGCAATGTCAACCAGGAGAGTTAGGGCTTTCCAACATTGAACCTGCTGCAAGTTCGAGGATAACATGTCGACATTCTGGGCGGGTACTACCTAGGTACGAAATCGCTTGATGTATGTAAATCTCTGTTGAAAGTTGCTCGTACAAACCAGTAAGAAAAGGTGAAGCGATCGTACACGTGCAGATACATGTAAAGAAAAAGTTTGAAGTGCTACCGGGTATGCGACGACAAACAAACCCCCCCAAAACGCCGTCCATCCAGCCTCCGCTCTAAGTCCGTCAGATACAAAGGAAACCGGCCGCTAGCCTCAACCAAAACGATCTGTAAACTCTCCACGGTGTCGTCCCTACCATTGCGTATCAAACTGAACGACGGCGAGGACTATGCAAGCTGTATCACCACACGTCAGAAACCAAACGAGAGAATACCCCTGTACCCCAGGGGGCCGCGCGTCTCTTCAGTCCCCCTCACTGTTTCTCAGGCTTCCCATTCGGCTGGCCCTTGCCCTGCTCCAGCTGCGACATCTGGCCAGCCAAGCGGCCAAACTGCCACTCCGGCAGGGTGATACCGGTCTGCTCGTTGATGGTGGTCATGAGCGGCGGCAGCATCTGGTAGATGTTGCGCATGGTGGCGACGCTGCTCTGGTTGCCCGCACCGCCCTCCGCACCGCCACCGACGCCGGCCTCGGCGCCCGTGTTCCACACGCTGATCTTGGGCTGCAGGCCGCGGATGGCGTCAGCGTTGGCCTGCGCCAGCTGCACGTACGTGCCCTTCTCGATCATCATGTACTGCAGTAGGCCGGCGGGGCCGCCCAGCGCGTGGCTGAGTTTGCCGTAGGCGTCGGCCATGGCGGCGAGCCCCTGGGCCTCCTTGAGCTTGCTCTGCAGCTTGGCGTCGGCGTTCTGGACGGTCGCGTAGCTCCACGCCTCGGCGTCCTGGCGGGTTTTGTACGCGGCGGCTTCCGTGTCGATCTTGGTCTTGTATACGCCCGCCTCGGCGGCCTGCTTTTGCTTCTCGAAGTTGGCCTTGGCCTCGATCTCGATCTCGTACGCCTTGGCGTTGGCCGCTTCCTGCTTCGACTCGCGGGCGATGGTGGCCTTGACCACGTCGAGCGCGCGCAGCCGCTCCATCTCGGCCGCCGCGCGCTTGATCTGCACCTCCTTCTTGAGCTCTTCGTCCTGCGCCTCGGTCTTGCGCGTCGCCGTGATGCGCGCCGTCTCGACGTCCTGGTTGAGCTCTGCCTTGCGCGTCGCGAGGACGGCTTCGGCGGAGGCGCGCTCGATGTCACGCTCGGTCTTTTGGACTGCGGTCTCAGCGTGGATCTTGGCGATCTCGCGCTCCTGCTCGCCCTTGCGCTTGGCCTCGCCGACATTACCGCGCATCTGAGCCTCGGCCACGTCGATCTTGGCTTGGTTCGTCGCACCCTCGTGTGCCTTGCGGCTGAGGGATTCGAAGTAGATTGAGTTCGGGGCGTCCTTGAGTTCTTTGACCTGTCAGGGGTTAGTGGCTGATTCGGGGGTAGACAGCTAGTTGTCTTGCACTCACGTTGGCATTGTAGATCTTGAGACCGAACTGGTCCAGCTCGCTCTGGATGTTGCGGAAGATGCGGCGCTTGAAGACCTCGCGCTCGGTGAAGATCTCCTCCATGGTCATGCTGGACACCAGCACGCGCGTCTCACCCTCGATGATGCCCTTGACAATGTTCTCGAGAAACTGGTGGTTGTTGGCGCCCTTGTTCCCGGTCGAATCGGCCAGGAGCATCGCGTACTTCATCAGCGAGTCGCCCTGGTCCTCGCGCCGGTGGTCGTGAACATGATCGTCGCCCGCGGGGGCGCCGTCGCTGCCCGCGCCGGCGTAGTGCGGCTCAGGATCGTGCGCGCCGAGCCTGGTGTTGGCGCCGCGCTGGTTGACGTCCGGGCCGACGGTGAAGACGACGGGCAGCAAGAACTGCAGCTTCTCCTTGGTCATCGCCTGCAAATTCATGGCATAGTCGTGCGGCTGCACGCTGAAGCGCATGACCCGCTGGAAGGGCCACACCCATGCTGCTTTGCAAATCTTGACTACGGGACGGGTCAGCAAGAGCAGTTGGCAGTCCTGAGAACGAAGGCACCTTACCATTCTTGACTCCCATGCCAGTGATGGCAAGATACTCATCGGGAGCCGCAACCTTGTAGGAGGCCATTTTGAGCGGTGAACAAAAAGGTGTCGGTAATAGGGGCCGTCGGTGTCAAGGTCAAGCAGAGAGACGGAGCAGCCCTGAGGTATTACCGCTTTGGGAAAGTGTCGACGTATTAGTGACGGGCCTGGAGTGAACCCAAGACGCAAGAGCTCTGTGACGAGACGCGAGGATGTATCGTGCGAAGAGAGAGAAGATGGGCTCCATCGATGCAGGAGCAGCTGTATTTGTATATGCGCGTGCTGTCGCGGTCGCCATGATGCGTTGCACATCTCACTGAGTGGTCCACTGCACTTTTGCGTCTGACTGGAGATTGGAGCCGCACAGCCCGGCCTTTGCCATCGTTGGCTTGGGCGGAACTTGGCCATAGCTTGGCTGCAGCGGTGCGTGCCATCATCTGACCGGCCAACCGGCTATTGCGGAAATGCTCGACCAGTGGTGGTGTCTGCCTTGTGCTGGTGATGGGCCACTAGACCCTGGGCATGCTGTGGCGGAGCAGAGCGGCAGCCGCTCGCTGTTTGCCGTGCAACCGCTGCGTGAGGGTGCGCCAATTTGCGCCCTATCCAAATTCCATACCGGCCACCCATTGCTTTGGGTAAATGGCGCGAAGCGAGGATGCAAAGGACGTGCATTCCATGCCATCGTCGCATTCGGCTTCCGGCTTCCCCCGTTCTAAAGGGCAAGCTTTGCGGCCAGTTTCAGAGGCGAGCCAAAGGTCTGTGCAGCTCGTGTCAAGAGTAGCCCTGACCGACGGGAGGTAGGTCAATTTTCAGATTCAGTCACCGAACCATCAAGGTCAGCCTCAGCGACGCGCCTCGCTTGTTAGCCGACTACACAACGGGCCCATGCTTGGCCCATGGGGCAGCTAACACTCTCGGTGCCGTTACTCGGGTTAGATCGCGTTTCTTTGCTGCGTTTGAGCCACATGTCGCGTGTCATGGGCCAACTGGCTGGTCGGAACTGCAGCACGAGCTCGTTGCACCACATGCATGGGCCCAATGCAGCAGATGCATCAGCGTTGCAGTGCCCGATTCATCGGTCTCCAGATCCGGGGAGCACAAGCGAGACATCACTCCACTACAGCTCCATCCCAACCTTCAGTTCCTTGTACTGTGGGGTCCCACTTTGCCGCCCGCAAAACACCCCGCAGACTGCCTTACACAGCGTCAGCACAGCCTCCGCCACCCAGCCTAGAGGATTCACCTCCTGCTAGGCGCACATCAGTTCTCAGTTGCGAAATGAGCAACGCGAGCGCCTCCTTTGTGTCTTAGCTGCCTGGGCCTCATCGTGGTCCTTACTCTTGTAAGCATCACGGCCTCCAAACAGTCCTTCACGCCTCGCAGACCGCCTTGCCGCTTACCACGGTCACTAGTCCCCTTCGCCGCAGGCTGTGATCAAACACCAGTAATCGCGGCCCGCACGGCGTGTGTCATCGACATCGCTTTCGCCCACAAGCATCAGACGATCTTCACAAAAGTTGGCACGCTGGCGGCGAGCAACGCAAGGGCGGAGTCACGTTGAAGGCACGCTCTCCGCAAACTTGGCGTCATTCAGAACGTCCTTCAACACCAAAACTGCCAGCCGACAAGCACCCATTGTCAAATGAGGACATCACCCACAACCACCAAAATATTCTCATCTAAACCGCACAAACAGATATCCAAACAACCCGCCCAGCCAACAAACCCACCTAGTCACCATGGGCCTACCCACCTCCACCGACGACCTCCCCCCCTCCTACACCGAAGCCACCACCTCTGCCCTCCCATCACCCAGCACCACCACAACCACACGAATCGACCCCACAACCGGCCTCCCCCTCGCCAACCCGCTCACCACCCACCTCCGCACACTCCCCGCCCGCCTGCGCGCAACCCAGCTAGCGCGGGCCACGGCGCAAGCCGCGCGCGACCTGGACCTGACAGCGCGGCTGGTGCCGCATGTCGAGCGCTTCCTGCTGAATACCCTGTCAGGGGCAGCTGAGCTGACGCTTGTTCCTGCGAGCGCAGTGCCGGTGTCGGAGGGGTGGGTGTTGAGCGGGGCGAGGGAGAGGGGTAAAGAGGGGGAGGTTGTGAGGGTGGGGAGGGTTGTTGTTGATGATGAGGGGGGTGATGATGGATATGGGGAGAAGGGCGGTGTGAAAGGGGGGAGGAAGGGGAAGGGTGATGGGGGGTGTACAAGGGGTGAGAAGGGCGGAGATGATGTGGAGGAGGAGGAGGAGGAGGGTGATGGGCGTGCTGGTGGGCGTGTAAGTGAAGCTGGGTTTGATGAATGGGGGCGGTTTGACAGTGGTGAGGGAAGTGAGGGCGCTGCCAATGCGTGGTGGTTCAAAGACGAGGGCATGGCGCGCCGGCTGGCGGGGTACTTGCGGCCGGAGGCGAATCTCGAGCGGAAGCATGTGCAGGCCGCGGTCGTGGAGAAGAAGGCTGCAGACAAGGAGAAGTCCGGCTGGGGACGGCTTGGACTGGGGGGTGGGAGGAAGAAGAGCGTCACCGGGGAGACATTGCCTGTTTCGCCGACCGTGCCAAGCCAGGGCGCTGGAAGCGAGGATGATTCTGTCAAGATGACTGTGAGAGCGGACGAGGTCACCTTCCGGAGGGAGAACGAGTTTGGGATATGGGAAAGCAAGACGGGCTGGGGAATCGTGGTGACGGTAACGGTGAAGCCGTGACGTCTTGCTTGGCGCGTCTATCATTCATCAGGGAGAGAGAGGTACCTAGCCAAGCGGATGGTGCGGCACCTACAAACTGTAGAAATCAAGAAGAAATAGGACACCTGTCTTGGTGCGGTTCTCAAGCAGGTCTGTGAACTCTTCATTTCTGATCATGTTTAACTCATTTGCCTCGGTGGCCTGTTCGCAAGCTCCAAGAGGCCCAACTGTTCATGGAAGCCCTCCGGACTCAGCAGTCGGCGAGTCAATGCGTCAAGCGGCTCGTAGTCAGCCCATCGGGTCTTGAAGCCCTAGGCAATGCGGTACGAGCCGACTTGTCTTCGCCGTTCATCTCGTCTAGCGCCCTTCCCACCCTGGGCTACATTGCAGATTCGGGCGTCAAGGCTCTCGTCAGTGGCCAGCTGCTTGAGCAGGTGCTCTTGGTCATTGTCTCGCCACAAGAAGGCTGCTAGCCTAGCCCGTCTCTGTCGTGACAGCCTACCCACCGAGACGCGGTGCGCGACCGCAACGCGTTGCATGTCGTGCCTTGGGGCATTCCGAATGGATACGTTGAGCTGATGCACCCTTGACTCCACGGGACAACGACGACAAGCAGCCTTTTTGCCACCGCCTTCCAGTCTGCCATTTCAAATGAGCGCGCTCGGCACAGGCATGCTGCTCTCTTAAGCCAACTATGTATCGGGCTCAAAGACCTGCCGCTCATCGTACGGGTGCTTTCCAGGGCGGACGTCCACGGGTTGTGACAGGCCCAGTGTACGAGGGTGTCGAAGTACGTTGTAATCATTTCGCGAGATCAGCTGCGACCGACGACCACGACCAACTAGAGCATATAGTCTGTGCTTGTGTCCCGCTTCTGTTTCGTGGCGCTGTGCTGCCACAGCTGGTCATGGGCACGTACTGGCCCGTTATCCAAAGTGATGTTGAGCCACAGCAGGGTCTCATCTAGCGCATGCCCCGGAAGCCCATGACATAGGGAGCCAAACCAGCTATACAAGACGCTACCGATGCCGTCATTGGCGTTGTAGATGTCCGACGGGTTCGTCAGCACCCGCTTGCGGTACTCTTGGAGGTGGTGGTAGAACAGGTCGAGGGGCCGCAAAGCGGTGCCACCGTCCGAACATTGAGTACGGCTGCTCGTTGGAGGGCTGCTTGTTGGAGGGCTGGTCCGAGCCATTTTTTGTTCCAGGTGCGCTCTCGACAGGAAAAGAAGGCCTGCACTTCGGTCAGGTAGAGCCGCCGGCGGGCGAGGACGGCCTCTTGCAACATTCAGCCTCGCGTCGACCACATGGTCAAGTCGTGCTCAGTATCTTTCATTGGGTTGGTTCGCTGACGAAGGTGAGGCTCGAGGACTGAAGGCGTAGCTGCTTCTAAGGGGGTTTGTGGCTGACGCCCGCAATGCCGCTGTCGCTGTTGCTGTCGGTATCGACGGTGACGAGCTTGGCAAGCGAGTAGACGACCGCCATGACTACGATCTGTTCGGCATTGTCCGCGGGGTCGTCTTTATGATGCACAAGCGGTTGACCCGGAGGTACGGAGGACGACTGGCCTCCTCCCTCTTTGTAAAGGCTGTCGATGTTGGCCTTAGGGGCAAAAGACTTGGTTGAATTGGGGCTGGGGTCCCATACATAGCTGAGAGCAACAGAACGACAGCCGGGCCGTGGCTGAACGAATCAGCGTCACTCGACACCGATGACGCGGAAGCCAGCGGGCAGCACTCCGGGAGTGTTCCGGGAGCAATTGCACCTGTCGTGGTGGCGGAAGCAGTTCGCAATCCACTGCTTGGCCAGATTCCAGTCCGCTTTTGCGGGTATACTCGAGCACGGTCCCTTCCACGTCCTCTGATGCCACAGAGCGGTAAGAGCGCTTTGCGTCTCCTCGGCCCTGTCTCACTGCCACTGTGAGCTGACAATGAGTCGAAGTAGTGCCCCGTCCGTTCCAACTGCTACGCTACACTGAAGGGTGTCATCGTTGAACACTGAAGAAAATTATGCGCCCCTAAACATTCCAGGGGCCGACAACACCAGAGAAGTACGCGTATGGCAGCGCGCTCCGGATAACCAGAAGACGGAAAGAACGCGCGGCCATGCGAGCCGGAGTGTCCTCGAACCGGCAGAGCTTGATGGATGTCTTCCCAAGCGCCATCTCTCGCGGTCGACGCACCGGAGCAGATTTCCGAGGCGGAGGTGTAAGTAGAATGCGCAGATTTTGAGTCTGTGGCGCCACGTGCATCGTAGCGCTCGCATTCGTCGTGGAAGAGGTGCGGTGACAGTTGGCTGGCCAGCTGCCCTGCCTCATCTCCGGTTGGTCTCACGTCAAACAAGAAGTACTCGAATGAGAACAGGCCACTGTCACAGGGATCGCCACTGGGACCCCTTCATCATGCTATCGCTGCGTTGTTCTCCGATTGTCCAACTGCAACTTGTAATTAGTCGGGCTATTTGCAGACTGCGCGGCCGTCAGGACGATGAGGTATGCGGCTCCATATGGATACTTTGAAATACAAAGATTAGTACCGTTAATTACACATGTTTGCCAAATTTAATAACTATGTGATGCTGGAGCCTGGAAGCTGACTCCAACCACCGTTGTTGGTTTCAAGTCTGCAACAATTGGGGCTGTGGCTTCCCGCGCCCCGCCTTTTGCTGGGCAAGTCGCAACTGAAGGAACATTGAAGACAATTCAATTTCTATTTCTTTACTTAGCACAGAGTCGTCCTTCCCACCTTCCCTCCGTTCTCTCAACACAGCCTGTCCTAAGACTGCCCTAAGTGAGGCAATTGATCGCACGCAGCATTGGCCCAAGATGGACCGCCTCCCCGAGGAGATCATCGCCAACATCATCGCGTATCTTGTCGACGACCATCCCGGCGCCGACGACCTGGAGAACCGCCGCGGCTTTGTGCCCGCGTACTTCCCCACGCGAGGGTTACGGCTCGCCCCATACGCGACCATCTCGCGCCGCTGGCAGCAGTGCATCGAGCCCTATACCTTCGCATACATCGCGTTCAGCGCAGAGCGCCTAGCCTCGCCGCTTGCTGCCCAGGCCCTTAGCCCCAACCGCATTCGCCGCTTCGTGCGCTTCGTCCACGTCGATGTGGAATTGCCGCCGTTCGACGAGGCGGTGCGGAACCGGCCGGAGAGCGACGGCGACAAGGCCGCCCACGACGCGCTGTTCACCGACATCATCTGCAAGGTGTTCGCCATTCTATCGCGGGGAACGTCGGCGCATGATGTGCCCGGCGAGACTGATCTTCAACCTGGTAGTGTGGCGCCGGACTACCGGCCCAAAATCCACCTTTCACTCTTTGGCCGGTGTGTCAGCGATGCACAAAGAGCCCGTCCACCCGAGCGCCACGACAGTTCGTTCCTCGCTTTCAGGCTAGAAGACCTAAAGTCACCGCAAGATAAATCGGACGCTCTGCCTGAGCTGAAGTGTGTTGTAAAGTTTCGGGTCTTCGCCACTTTGTTCGAACTTTCGCGTCGGCGGCACTTTGCTCCAGGATCGCTATGTTATCTAGCGTCGAGAATGACCGGCCTGAGAGAGATAAAGTGGCTGCTTTCCGACGAGAAGAGGGATATGGAGTTGAAAAGGAAGTTGCGAGAAGGTGATCTAGGCCTAAGGTCCATAATATGGACTTGCAACGAAGCACTGACCATCTTTTCAAAGATTTCGCCAATGGGTTGCAGAAACTACCTCCTACCCTCCGGCAATTCGATGTCATATACGAAAGAGACGAGCCACGTGATCATCTCTTCGAACCCACTAGCATAGTGAAGCAGGACGGCCGCGACAAGCTCAGCATTGCATTCTACGAGCTCTCCCGACGCCTCGAATATTTTGCGCTTGTAGCCGACGTTAGCCTTGAAATCTTTGGGCTATCAGAGAATCCAGAGGGTACTGAGCATAGCCGAGGCAGCACTTCGACTCCATCACCCTGGCCGATGATGCAACATTACTCACTCCACCCGGGCACTATCACTCCATCAGGCCAGTGGCGTTTCCGGGGACCCCAAGGCGCCATGCCAGTTGATTCGGACGATGAGGAGGAATCTGAGTTGGACATTGAGACAAACCCCATGCAAGAGCCCTCGGTTCTACAACCCTATCCCGGCTATGAGCGTTACCGTATCTTTCGCGGAGAGCTCGACATTGACCTTGGCAAGCCGCTCCTTCTGGGCTTCGCCCGCGCTGCCGCCAGGATGCCGGCGCTTCGGCGAATGGAGCTCTGGCTGACATCACCATCTGGACAGCGTGCCGGGGAGCTGAAGGTCGTGTATACCTCGGCTCATGAGTGCGGCTTGCGTGGCAAATTTTCCCCTGATACGGCTGAATTGGTAGTAGTGTCCGAACCTGATTTCTACCTGGACGAGGAGGTCATGCAAGCTTGGAAGGAGACGGCTAAGGAACACACAGGTGCCGAGACACGGGTGGCAGTGCATAGAGAGCGCCACGAGGCAATGGAAGACCTTATGCAGGAGCCAATGTGGTTCTTGTAGCAGCCTAACGCCAGGTTTTAGATCGGAAGGAAAGACAGACCCGGAGCGAGAAGCGTCGCGTGTTGGGCAGGCCTTGAGCACAGCGCTGCTCACATTGTTGAGATTGGGCAGCAGATGCTGCAGGGACAAACACGCAAAGAACTAACGGTGCTCATTAAGGAGGAGGATGTTGTCGGATATAGGAGAGGAACGCCCTGGCAGGTGGGCAGTTTGGAAGATGGAAGAGGATATCACAGGGTCGCATAGTCTCCCGCAACACCAGCTTACCAAGGCTACCATAGTTAGTGGTAAGACACGAGGTGGCTCTCCCTTCAATTAGAAGTCTCCTCCTTCTATAAGGGCAACGATGCACTAAGCAAGCGCTGCAGCGCTAGAAGAAGTTGTATGCAACTTGAAGGATTGCTTGCTATACAACATGCAAAGGATCTAGTGGGCGTGAAGGCCGTAGCTGAGGGGTTGGCACAAGAAACGCAGCCGGATGGAGGTGATGCAGGGAGGGTAGAGGGTTTGGTGCTGTGGTGTGTGCGGCAAGCCTGGCCATAGTGCCGTACTTACCAGGAGGCCGTAGAAGGGTCTTATGTCGCTGTTTCTGATGTAATTGTATGCTCGTTGGGTAATAGTATTGTTGTATTGTAATCGAGGAATGCTGTGGTTAGATGCTCACTCACTGATATGCCTCACTCGCAAATACTATGCGTTGTTGAACTTACTGTATACTGTAACTAGGTGCTAGGGCTCGCCGGCAATTTCCCCTCTAAAGCCCCTAAGCCTCCCAAACGCCTAAAGGACCGCCCCCGTCTCGTCGAGCGTTCCCCGCTCCGATTACGCAAGGTACTATAGCTTGTTCAAATCTCGAGGTGATTGCTGAGAAATGACACTAACTCTGTGGCCCGTATTAGATCAACCAGTGCCCGAACATGTCGGCTCAGAAACAGGCAAATACTTTCAATACATAGTTACCGTCGCTATGCCTGCCGCGTTTCCACACGCCTACGACCATCCTGCCCTATGCGTCCTACAACACGACTGCAACATCTACTGGAACAACTGGAGTCGAGCCAACGAGGCCACAATTTATGGACATCCGAGATTCGGCAAGTTTGACTGGGTATCTTTAGTTAACGTATTTGAGATTGAGATATGGAGTAACATTAACTTGGGCCCCAAACCCCTAACTTCCAGACCCCTAAACCCGGAGATACCGCCGAATAGCAGCTTCAAACGACCCGCGTTTGATTCCCGTCCTACACATCATCGTTAATTATTGAAAACAAGAGAGCTAAGAAAAACACCATTCAAAAGAACCCTTGCGCGGTCCAGCCGAGCATCCCTAGCTATATGCCTGTCCACCTCCTTGGCCCTTTGCACGGCACTGTGCTTCAGGGCCGAAAAGCAACGGCACCCGGGGTACCTGCCTTCCTCCTCAGACGCATCCTGGTCTGCGGCGTTTTCTTCGGCACCGGTATCTTAGACGGCTTCTTGCGCCCGTGACTTGTCGCTGTCGAACCCTTGGATGCCGATCCGGGTTTTGACTTAGTGTTGCTGCCTTCTCCCGTCGAAGCATCCGGCGGTGGCTCCGTGGGGCCGGCCGTCGTCATCGAGCCCGCACCATGGGCTTCATCCTGTTCTTCCGGGGCCGGCGGCGGGGGTTGCTGGGGTGCTGTCACCGTCGATCCAGACGATTGCTTGTGTGGACCGGTTGCCGTCGAACCCGAGCTCTTGGCGCCCGGTCCCGCGCCCCATGGTGGTCTCTTGGCCCCTGTCACTGTCGACCCCGATGGCGGGTTGTTGGACCCAGCCGTCGACCCGTACGACGGCTTGTTCTGTTCTGTAGTTGTCAAGGCCGAGCCCTTGCCCGTCTTGGATTTGCCCCTCTGCGACCCGCCCGCGGCCGGCTCCTGCTGCGAACCCGTCTTCGTCGTTGGCGGCTTGTTCGAGGTCGGCGGCTTCTGAGATTCCGCACTAGGCTTGGTCTCCGGCTTCGGCGCCGGCTGGGGGTCCGCCCTGCGAGCCTCCCAGGTCTCCCAGGTGTACGTTTTCCCCTTAGAGCCATTCTTTTTTTGTTGGAAGAAAGATCTGACGGCCGACAGGGGGACCTTCTTCCATGCCACCCACTCTAGCTCATCGGCATGCCCGTTTTTCTTGTTGGCCTCCGCGAAGACCGGCGCGACTTCGGTGAAGAGCTCGGCAATGTCGCTCGTGTCGATGGTGTAGACCCAGCAGGGTTTATCCACGGTTCTTAAGTCGGCGATGGTGGGCAGCTCCGATGTGGAGAGCCAGGGGTCCAGCGCCTGCCGGTGGCCCGGCTTGTCCTCATCGTACACTTTCAGAACGTGCTCGATGATGCTGATGTCCGAGTGAGTATCTGCGCCCCAGCTCTTGATACCGCCATCAGCCTTAATCTTGTCGGGGTTGCGTCTATCCGCGCGATAGAGGTGGCTGGGAACGTTGGCTAAAGCCGCACCGACCAGCGATGCGACTAAAACGAAGAAAGAAAATCGGGCCATCATCCAATGATGATTTGTGGCCTATTCTCATATATTAATCTTGTAAAGAACAATTACTGAAAAGCCTGTAAATGAGAATGCTGAGGGAACCCGTGAGTGTTGAGTGCCTGATGGATGCTGAATGTCTTGAATCTCGTCCAAGGGGATTGGGAAAGCCATCTCTTATAGCCCATTGTTGCCCCCATCACCGCTAGGTAGAATTTCCCTCCTTACAAGCTCAACTGTATTGAGGATGCTATCATGGCCATCTCGTTCTCGGTTGGGGCCAGGCCGCCGCTTGGAAGTTCGAACAGCTTATCCGCAAATAACCATGGCCAGGGCCATGGCGAACTACTAGGTCTAGGACTCAGCGTGCCGGGGATCCATGAAGCTGAAGTAATATAATATAGTAGACTGGGGTAAACGAAGCCCAAGAAACGGTGCGTTCTACATGGGATGGCCGAACTTGAGACGGATGAGGCCAACCTGACCGAGGCCGATTTGGGATGAACGACACGGACTTTGGACGACAAGTGGAGGACAAGAGAGATAGACGGCGACCTAAAGCCACGCAAAACCAACCAGGCCGAGACCAATGGGACCGAGGCGATCTAAACCAAACCGGCCTGAACAGAGTCAAGAGAGAATGGCTGGGATGAAACAAGGCCGAAGTTGGGGGTTGTGTCACATTGCGGTTGGGTGTTGGTTGACTGCATGTAACGAAGGTAGCTGCATGTGTTGGTGCGGTGAGGCTATGATTAGGTGTTGCGTGGTGTGGCCCAGGGTTGGGGTTCCAGTCCCCCACATCTGTGGCACTGCCCAGCATTTCCTCCCCCACATCCACGCATCTGCATTAGGAGTCGGCCCTCCTTTCCTGCCACATGAGGTACATGTAACTACAGTATGTCGACACCACAGACTTCAGATTGGACCCGGCGTTCCCCAGCTACCTCATTCTACATTGATGTGAGTAACTCTGGTTAGTTATCCTAATTAGCCAGTTTCGTTCCCCCGCTCGCCACCTACTGCAGCCTTTAACCAAATCCGCCCCCGGCCAAACAGCAATTGATCATTAAACCAACCCTTCTCCCTGATTTTTCGGCACTATGCCCGTCCAAAAGTCGATCTAGGCCCCCGCGAGGAACAACCCGCTGAACGGCCGTCCAGGATGGGCTGTTTCTACGTTGTCGGAAACCCGGGGGGGAGGGGGGGAGGGGTGACTCACTTGGAGGAAGAGAGCGTGCCTGCATCTGCCCCAAACTCGCAGTCGAACTTCTTCTCGTGTGTAGGGACGAGGCCTTCGAGGCCTTCGAGGTTCTCTACGGGGCCATTCTGCTTCCGACGTTCGCCATCTCCGATGCTTGAGCACCAAGGCGCTGCTATAATGCGCTCTCTCTCGTGCTCCGACTCAACTGTTGACCTTGTCGCTACGGCCACGACGAGCTGCGTCGATGGAAGGGGAATGTTGTTCTGTATCGTCTGTCGCGATTCCAATTCATCCGCCGATGCCCCTGGATTAGCAGCCGATCCAGCCGCCAGGTAATCATTGTTCGAGTGAAAGAGCTTCTGTATGCGACTGCCCTGCTCCATCCCCGCTGATCGGCTACGTCTCATATTCATCTGCGACGTGCAGGACGTTTCATCGGGACAGCTCATTGTGAAGCCCCTCATGGGCCTCCCGAAGCTGGCGGCATGCACCATTCGCCTGGGGCCTCGGAAAGACCAATATGGTCTCGCTGCTCTTGCGCAAGAGACCACGCTCCGGCTCACAGGGTCTTACATCCCTCCACCATCACTCTTCCCGTTCGAGGCTCTGCCGTATGAGCTGCGCCGGCACATTCTCAAGTTAACGCATCTTGGTTCGAACATCGACTATGCGAGACCGCTGCTGCGCATCGAAGGCGACAAGCTCGTCTTCTGCGGTCCACGCGATTCGTATATCTGCTGCTTTAAAGGCGCAGGTGCGTTTGGGGACTGCTGTTGTCGCACGACCCACGCGCCATATGCCCCAGACTGCACCTGCCGCGTGCTCCCCATGGCATACATGTTTGACGGCAATCGCTTGCCGCCCGAGCTTTGGTACCAAATCGGCTATCATCCTGGCCCCGACAGCGCTAAGAACGCAGCCGCAGCATCAAAGGCTCTTAGGCAGTTCTCTCAAAGCACGGCATGGGAGCGCGTCCGCTTCGCTGAAACGGCGGTTTTGTTTTCCGAACTGCAACACTTCCTGGCAACAACACCTCGCCGCCAACATCTCCCTATCCTTTTTGTTTCCCGATTGAAGCGTGGACCAAACCAGAACCACTGCAGTGATCTAGTTTCATTCAGTATCACAAAACTCTTGCCGCGCCATCCTCGCAATCGCTGTCATTCACACGATGGCATCCCTGAGGGGAATTTTGAGGCGCGCATAACGCACCGCCGGAAAAATAATCCATACACGCTATCGCCAGCGTCTACTCGACCAAGGTAGCACCCTGCCACCGTCGACCTTTCTCGAATGCTTGCAGCTTATCAACGATCACCTCGAGCCTGGCCAGTATCTCCTGGCCACAGATAGTCAGCCAGGTGAGCTGGATGAGAAACGTCTCAGGACAGACGAGGAGCATGGAACAACAGAGCCAGAGCCATCGTGCACCGACTCGCAATTACTCGCCAACGGAACTGTCGTGGATCTTCTTGGTTACCTCGACGGTGTGGAGTTCAAGTGGTACATCGAATCGGTCAACGACCCCGACATGGCGGAGGAAGTCGTCGTCGTGCCTGGTATTAGGACAGCCCTTAAACCCTAGCAAGAGGTTGGCCAAGAGAAGCTCGTCCGCCTCGCGGACACTCCTTTCGAGGCGGATTCCTGGCGGACCCCGTGGGGCTGGGCAAGTCGTTGACGGCTGCGACCGCGGCTCTGCGGATCAAGCGTGAGAAGGGCCTTCCGGGCTTCATCCTTGTGTGCTGTCCAAAGCAGTGCGTCCCCCAATGGTTCGATGAATTTCGACACCATTTCTGGCCTGTGAGTTATCCCACTCACCCGCATCTAAGAGAGTTACCATCTTAACATGTCTTCATCTAGCAACTTCGACCAAAGGTGATCGTCTTGGACACGGCAGCTTACCCAGTCAACTCGCTGTTGGAATACGACGTGGTCATCTGTAGCCACAGCTTTTTGCGCAACCGATTCACGGATTATTCCGCCTACCAGGGGTACACACTGGTGTCCAATGCCATATCCACTCTCGCCGCCGAGAAGTTCGTTGCTGCAGCCAAGAATAAAGGAGGACGTCTCGCAATGCCCTTCCATTCCCCATTATACGAGGCTCGTGATGCTCCGATCAGCGCCCTGATTTTCGACGAGTCCCAGGCCGTCAAAAACCGCAACTCGCTGATCAACCGCGCGGTGCAATCCCTGACCTACGAGTACATCTTTCTCCTCTCAGGCACTCCGGTTTATAACCGCTGGGACGATCTCTATGGCCCAAACGGCTCTGTTGCCGGGCTGCCTGTTTACAAGCGCAGATCATTTCCACGCGGTCTTCTCAAATGGGCAAATGCGTCCTCCGAGAACAACACAGACAAGCGCCACCCCGGCGGTCTGCCCGACCCCTTGCGCCTCACACTTGCGCCTCATGAAGCGGCTCCTAGCGTCAATTCTCGTCGCATGTCCGAAGACCGTTCTCGCTGATGATCTCCCGGCCTTGCAGGAGGTCGATGTCATAGTGGACTTGTCAGAAGACAAGCGACTTTGCCTGGATATCACGAGGGATGTCATAGCTGCAAGATGGCTGATTGCGTCGAATTACAAGCGCACCGACGGCTCTGAGCGCCCTGCTGAGTCTCTTCCGGGTCATGGACTCTTTGCCTTTGCATGGCTGGCTCTAGAGCTGATCTCACTCCGCCCTGAAGCGGGGGTAGATGTGACGGCCGTCGACGAGGCCATTTCGGACGGCCAGCAGTTTCGCGACTCCACGGACCACGCAACGCGGGAGCTGGGATACAAGATTCAAAGGATTGTTCAACTGCGATCCTCTCCCGACACAAACGAGAGCTCAGACGTTGATGGACCGGGTGGCCGGCATGACAACGATTTCGCCGACTTCCGCCGCATTCAGATCTACCCGACAACGGACGAGCTTCTGTCAACGCGTCTGCCATTTTACCGGACGGCTCAGGAGGTTGTCGAGGTTGCATCAGAGCAGCGTGGCGGCGCCCACCTTGACAATCAGTTCCGCCTGATGATAGAAGACATGCTCGCCGAGCTCCGTGATGACATTCAAGTGACCACGAAGAAGAAGACTGGGAGACGAACAGCGTTTGTGCTGGGCGGGCTTGACCCATGCGGTGTCGACCACTGTGATGCATCTGGGAGATACATGTGGTGCACATTGCTGGTTCGGTGCCTTGTCGGGCTGAATTCTCTCGAAAATTGAAAGCCTGTAGCACGCAAGAAGTACTTGAAGGACCAACCCGGCCTTCTCAAGCATCAGGCGTTTGGCGTTATGTGCTGTGGAGAGGACATACTTGGGTTCGCCACTGTTGACAGGAACATCGACAACCTCATTAAGACACCACCGGTCGTGGGACTCCAATTCACCAACGACAAGGACATCCGGCGCACGCTTTCTGCCCTTTCTGGGCCGCGCCGAAATGAAGTGCATTTCAGTTTGGTGGACACGCCTGTATTTGCCTACGAGCCCGTGCTGCTTGAACTGCAACGGGTTGTCGACCGCCCGCTCCTCGACTTGCTCGTCAACCCATCCTTGATTTCCGACTCCGACTTCATGATGCCAACGAACCTACGGCCTTTGGTTGCCGAACTCAAGGAGAAAGCGGCAGGGCTTACAACAAATGGTACCGTACAGTTGACTGACAAAATCTGCCTCGACTCGTCCCAATGTGCTGCTCTGCTCTCCGCGTTGACCAATCCAGTGAGCACAACCCAAGGTCCTCCAGGTATGTACACGAGCTGCTACCTTCGTGTCGTAAAATCCTGCTAAGGGGTAATGCATTCCAGGGTGTTGTAAATCATTTATTGGCGCGCAAATGGTTCGCTGTCTTCATGCCGCCGGTCTCCGGGTCCTGGTGCTGAGCTACACGAACCATGCGCTGGACCAGTTCATAGAAGATGTCGAGGACGCCGGCGTCCCCGCCACTTGCATGGTCCGCCGGGCGCCAAGAACAAGTGCACTCTTAGATGAGCACCGCTTTTGCGCTCCGCCATGCAATAGCTGCCGTCAGCCCGGTCGCTAACCACGCCATACGGGTGCCGGTCATGCTCTTGTCCTAGAACAGTACGCCCAGCTAGTCCCATTGCGTCCTCAGGTCGCCCTAAAGGTTGTATTCGAATGGATAACACTCGTTGCCGGCTGCCTACGAGGATGAGTCCTCCCCGAAGTGAAAAAGCACTATGGTGAATAGTTCGGCCTTATCGAGACGCAAGACGCGACTCGAGATTCAGGGTCTTTACGTCTTTGGAGGGAAAGAAGATCGTCGGGAGTGAACCGTCATGAATGCAGGGGTGTATCAAATCGACAATAAAAAATTCAAGTCTCGACAGCTCCGGAGCCGGCTACCTCACGCGCTGGGTCCCGGGGGACATCCCAGGTGCGCCCCTTAAGCCGCAGCTGAGCTGGTTCTGGTTAGCTGTGCGGCCACATCCACTACGTGGCGCCACCCGGCAGTCCGGAACTCCAGAAGTGTCAAGGTTGACTAATGAGTTGATACAGCGGTGTATACACACAAATTAATTGTGGGTATTAGGTTTACATATGTAGGCAGGTTGATCAGAAACCGCTCTCGGACTGGACCCTGCCACCATGCCCCCGATTGTCCGGGAGTATCATCCGTTCTTTGAAACGCCAGCCTAGAAGCCGTCCTGACCGCCCATATAAGACAGTTGAAATGCAAGCCTACGAGAACGTCAAGCCTACAAGAACGCAAGCAGCCGCCAGCGCCGTCTGCACAGTCCGCGCCGTTCCCGCCCCGGCCTTGCTCGTCGTCGCTAAGATGGTCGTCGACGAAGTTTTGGCGGCCAAGCTGGCCGCCCGGCTCGAGAGGCTGCTAGCCACAACTTTGTCGACTGTGACGGCGCAGGGAGTAGCCGCCGCGGCGGCAACGGACTGCATGGTGACCGGGCAGGCCCCCTTTGTCGTGTAGGTAGCAAGGTTGGCCGCCACGGCGCTGGAGTTGCCACCCTTCGCGTCGGGCATCTTGGCCTCGTCCTCAGATTGAATGTAGAACATCACGGCGGCGAGGTTGATGATGTTGGCCACGTTGTAGCATTGGTCGTCTGTCTCTGGAGCCACGGCCAGGATGCGCAACATGTACCCCGGATGCGGAACCGGTACAATGTCTTGTAGCCTCCACTGGGTGACGTTGGTGCTGGCGACGAGGAACGCTGGGTTGTCGGCAGACGTGCCGTGGAGGAACTGGAACTGTCCCTGGATATATTCATACTCTGCGGAGATTCGCCGATATCTGAATAGCATGATGTCCCATACGAGGTTGAAGCTGCCCATTGCCAGCGCCGCAGGCAGGTTCTGGATAGCCAGGACGATGGGCAAGATCTCGGTGGGCTTGTACGTTTCGTTGCGCGGGAAGACGATGTCGATCTCGATCCGGGGAGTAGATTTGTTGGTCTGCTGTGAGCGCGCCGCAGTCGCCAGTGCGACGGCCGGCAAAAAAAAAAAACGCACCATCCCGTTCTTCGCTTGCGTAGTTGTCTTGGTGCAACACAGGGCGACAAAAAACGGACGGGGAGTCAGGTGAAACAGCAGTTGATATACAGAGAACTCAAAGCGAGCGGGGGGCCTGGGGCTGGGAGGCAAGGCAGAATCAGAATGCCCAACCTCCCGGACCCTTTCAGTCGCTGATGCGTCCTGTCGGCCAGTGAGTACCGAAGGACACGAACCAACAGCCCCCAAATCCGCCTAATACCTGCCATAGTAGGTTGTTTTTTCCCGCAACCCCTACGAAGCCAAGACTGGCGAGGCTCAATCCGTGAATCCTTGGATAGCTGCACCACCTCATGCATGCACCCGACATCACAAACTCGCGCCACAGGGTCTGTACTTTCGACTCATGGGCTCCGGAAAGCATACAAACTCGCCACACGTACCTGCACACCCTACCCGCAAAATCCTATACCTGTAAACCTATTCGAATCACCACGATGGTAACGCAGTGTGGTTCAACCCGTGTGACCCGTTCCCTTCTCCCTTCAACATCATAATCCTCCCGAGTCCATCACTCCGTCTTCTCCAACCACTCCCGCAGCTTCTTCAGCCCAAACGCATCCTGCCTGGCATCCGATCTTCGGATCGACTCATCGGACCAACCCGACGTGCCCTGCGACCGCAGCCAGCTCCCAAACGGCTGGCACGACCCGAAGTCAATCAGCACGGGCGTCCTGTCCGACCGGACTATAATGTTGTACGGGCTGATGTCGTTGTGCGCCAGCTTCAGCGAGTGCAGGTATTTCACGGCCGACTCGACGCCCCAGACGAACTTGGCCTTGTCGAGAGTAGCGAAGCCCGGCTCGCGGACACAGGGCCCTCGGTTTGTGGCCGTGGGGAGAAACCGAGCAGGGTGAAGACGATCCTTCCTCTTCGTTCACAGCAGCAGCGAGAGTGCGAGCTGGATGAGGAGGAGGATGTACTGCATCAGGGTGTGCTCCAGTGCGGCATTGTACTGCTCCCGGCTGATGTCCTTCTTCTGCCTGAACAGCTAGCTAAAGTAAATCTCATCTACAGCTGTCACTAGGTAGAATGTGACGTAAAGGTATTTGGCCGCGGCCCGAGGAGTCGCTTCTGCGTCAAAGGCCTCGATGATGGTCAGGTCGTGCAGACCCAATGCCATCGGTTGCTTCTTTCCTAAGCCAATGATTTGGCGGAGTCAGATGCGGCCATAGTGAGAGTCAAGGAAGGTAAGAAGAAATCAAGGGAGCTGTGGTCGGGGTCGAGGCGGGTAAGGAGGTGCCAGAACAGAGAAGGGTCCCAACCAACAATCAGGCAGGTAAGCCCCGCTGATGCTTGGGAGGTAACGTCAAACTGAGTGTGACATTTTTGAGCAGTGAGCCTGCAACCACCACAGCGTCAATTGCACGTGGGCTTTGATTTTGGAAGGTTGTTTCATCCAGAGTTCCCAATGTTCATGAACGTACCAATAGTTTGAACATGGCTACTCCCTGACCTCGATCTCAATTTTACACTTTTATGTTACCGAATGTCTCACAACCAACAGGCGCACTCCATCAAAGATACCTAAATAACTACCTACCTAGGCTGCGCAGCATGGCCTAGAGCAGCGACCTTAGGTTCTAGCCGATCGTGTCAGTGGAAAGCCCCGGTGCAGGGCATGACAAAACAGCACTCACATGAAGACCCCCAAAACTGTCGTTACCTTGACCCCGGTCGTGAGGGGAAAGCAGCACGCCAGCGAGCTGCTTCTTGGCGTCTTGCAGTTCAATTACTTGCTGATGGCGGTCAGTCAAGCCCAGTTTGTATTGTCTTTCTCCTTTCCCGTCACAATAGGGCTAACCTCTTCAAACGAGTTCCGGATATAGAATCGCACTGTCGTCACGTCTCGCGTCTAACCTATTCGGTGGATTCGTGCGAGGGCCTAATCTTCTAGTGTCGGGTTCCTGGAGTTCAACCCAAGGTCAGCGAATCGGTGGCAACGTAGAAATTTTCCGGTGTGTCATGCTGGTTGCATACTAGTGAGGTTCCATCAGGTAAGCTCGCGAAGCCACGGTGAGTGTCAGGCTAGAGCGGCGTTGCGTTGTCAGTAACTAGTGACCAACACAATTCCGACGGGGACTGAGTCCGGTTGTGTCTCACCCAACAGCTCCACAAGAGAGCGTAAACAGCATGACGCGAATGCCGACATCGGTTTGGAAACGCTCAACAACCGACTGCCGCTCTCTCTGCGGCACACTCCCGTCGAACCGAATGCTTCGTATGCCGGCGTGCTTAAGACCCTTCTCGACGACGTCGAGGGTAAGGTGCCAAGTGGAGAACACCACGCTGTTGCGAATCGACACGTCACGGCCTGACAATCTCGGGTGCAGCCCCGTCTGGGGGGGTAGTCAGGGGGTTACCGTACCATTTGACATCGGGCGGTACGGCGTTGATGGCTGCCACAAGAGCCAGGACCTTTGCGGGCAGAGGAGTATGTGTCGTCGCCGCGGCTGGCGACATCGAGGCGGGAACCTCTTCCAAGATGTTACGGCTGACGGAAACAGGTGCCGTAACGCACGGGGCTTGTGCCCACAGCCCAGTGTCTGCGTAGCTCCATTCAGCTTCTGCACGCAGTCACCACAGGCGAAGCGCATGCACCGGAAGAACTGGGGTAGTGGCGGCCGCGAGGCGGACGTGTCGTGCTGGCCGTCGTCCAACAGGGATTCAGCAAGATCTGTAGCCGAGGAGCATTGCAGGCAGACGATGGGGCCCGTTTCGCACTGGACGTTGAAAGTCTGCTGCGCGGTGGTGGCCCAGTCGTCTGACGCCGCAGAGCGCTGTGCTGCGCCGTTGTGGCGGGAGTGGTAGTGAAGTCCTAAGTTGCATATCAGCCGCAGCGACTCGATCTGCTGCAGGACATTGACATACACACCGACCCTAGACGCTTCCGAGTTTGTATGGAGGGCTTCGTCAATCTTGGTGATGGCCTGCTCCCTCACCTCGTCGTAAGCACTCTCTCCTCGCGGCTGAAGTCTACCGCACATGTCATGTCCCGGCGGGCCGGAAGCTTAATGGTTGCTTTGGCTCGCCGTAGCATGATGCAAGCTGAGAGACACTTGGGTCTTCTGACCGCCTCCTCGTCGTTTCCAGACTTCTAGAGCCGGGATATGTCTACTTCAAATTGCTTTGGGTCGTCGTAGGGATGAACGCGGATGAACCTAAGCTGAGCCGCGAGGTCGCTGTGCCCATTCTGAATGGGCGTACCCGTTACGACCCAGCGAGAGCTAGACTCTAGCTCATATGCTGCTCGAGCCATCCGGGAATTGCTGTTGCGGATGAAGTGTGCTTTTAGGAGCTTAGCACATGAAGAAAGTCAAGGGGTAAGATTGTACCGCATACCTTCGTCCAAAATAACCCTTCGCCATCGCACCGAAAACAGCACGGAGCTGTTTAACTAATTGTCCGGCTTCCATTTGGCAGACACCGTGTGGTATGTTGTCAACACTACGTTAATACCGTGAAGTTCGTGGATGTCTGACAGCCTGGTTCTTCCATGATGGCGCCGGCATTCCAAGCCACCGAACATAACATCCCTAGTGTGAAGTGAACACAGATTAGCGCCGACGCCGGCGATGTTACTATCACGCCGGTTGGGTACTTACTCCGATAGTTGTTCCTCCCACCTTCTAATCACTAAGATTGACAAGTGAGTCTAGGTGCCCATGTCGGATTCAAGAGACATTCTATGCTTACGAGGCGGAGGGAGGATGAAGAGTGTTGCTGAAACACAAGGTTTGACGCCCTGGCCAGTGCCCTGATCAACCTCCCGTGTCGGACTACGCTCTCGATCAGTGGCTACTAGAGCTATCATAGTCAAAGTATTGCCAAGGCCCATCGGATCGGCGATGATGCCTCCGTAGAATGGGGGCGGCTCTCTGGTGAGTGCCCGACACCCTGTTCAGGAAGCTGAGAGTTTGGTCAGTGTCGACAAGGGAAGAAATTAACCGTGCCACATGATTACCAAAGGCGACGGGATGAGAGACGACTTACTACTCTCCGTGGCCCACATCAAAATACTCCCAAATATCAGCCTGTTTTCCCCCAAAATCCCAGCCTCGCTCTCGGCAGAGCATGAACGTCAGCGCTTATTTCTGATGTCTAGCACTTCGTTAGGACAGCCTAGTGAAGGGAAAGCCAGAGTCAGAAGGAAGTGGTAGTTACTTCTTCAACGCTGTACGAATCAAGACCGGTTGCTGCGCTTCTTCCAACTCGCTGCTGCTACTTAAAATGTCGAGCAGATCCGGTCGATCAGTCACGTCCTGAAGAAGCAGGAATTTCGATGATTGCCGGACGATGTCAGAGACCGTTGGGCACGAGTCAATGTCGACGGCGGAGAGGCGCTAGGAGTTGCAGTACTTTGCGTCGAGGTCGCAATGGAGAGGGTCCTGAAGGTAGAGATCGTAATCTTGAAACCAATTACCGATGTCCTCAAAGAGGTCTTTGGGCCCGTAAACGGTGAGGTCCAGCGTGCATGGCTGAAGTGACTGGAGGACGACGCGGCTCGACTTTCGGGACATGGGCTCAGCGTCCAATGTGCAAGTGGCGAACAGCTAAAGGCTACCCTCGTCGAGGAGGCCTTGGATCACCTGTCCGTGCTCCGCGGCAATTTTTCCTCTTCCTACGGTACCATTCTTTGCGACAAACTGGTCTTATGACACGATTTGAACCGGAAGCGGAGCGGTGCTTGTGGCGAACATCGACTGGTCACACTTCCCGGAGATTGACTGGATTTTGACGTCTGCGAGATAGCGCAGACGGACTGAAGCAGGGAAAAGTTCCATCCCTGTTGCTCTGGCTTAGCGGGACTTGCCTCGGAGGGTATCGACGGCGGCGGCAGCGGGCGGGTTGTGATCGCGACCAACAAGTTAGAAGCCGAAGTACTAAACGAGGAGATTGAAGGATAAGCTTCGAGCAAGCAATACGAAAGTAATCCACAAGACATCTACTGCTGGTAGGTTCTTCTAGCGGGAGAGTTAGGCGGTTAGCAACGCTTTAGCTGTCTTCTAGGCGCACTACACCGACGAAGAGTTGCTCAAAATCCTAGAGCTGAAAAGAAGTACAACCGCGCCACAAAGTGTGAAGAAGGGCTGACCGGGCTCTACTGTCGCATCATCTCGAGACGGATCGGCCACGGACGAGGGAAGGAGGGCTTCGGCAATGCTCGGGCAATCGAAACCGCCCTAGACAAGATCTCGCGGACACAAGCAGACCGGATCCGGGGGGAGCGCAAGACGAAAGACTCCAAGCCAGATGACTTCGTTTTCACGAAAGAAGACCTCATTGGGCCCGAGCCCGGCGAAGCGCTCACCAGATGCGCAGCATGGAAGAAGTTGCGGACTTTGAATGGTCTCTCGGCTGTCAAGGAAGAATACCAGCACCTGCGCGACGCCGCCCGCACCGCCACAGACGCGGCGCGCGAGGCGATCGTGGCGCGTCTGCTGGAGAAGGAGGCGCGGCGGAAGCAAGAGGCCGAGGCGAAGGCGAAGCTGCATGCCTTGGGCCGGTGTCCGGTGGGATATGAGTGGATACGGCAGGTGGGTGGGTGGAGGTGTGCTGGGGGGTCGCATTGGGTTGGGGAGGGGAATTTGGAGGGGTGGGGGGAATAGGGAGGTGGGGGGTGGTGGCTCTGAGGGAACTATTTGATGTATCTGGTTTGCGAATTGGCCTAGGATTGACTGTGTTGTGTGTGTTCAGAAGGATAATGGTCATGATGTTGGTGGGTGCCAAGATGTGGGTGACAACACTTGTGACCCCTGAGTTTACATATCTTCTGTCGCGAGGCCTGATCTAATCAACCTGGTTACCAGCACCATATAGACCACAGTTTTGACGAGTTCCGTCAGCGGGAACAGGTTCTCCCTGCTCCGAGCTCTGATGTCTTCAAGATCTGTGCTGCCAGGCCATACCCTGTTCAGCCGTATGCTCTTCTTGGTCAGGCTCTAGCATTGCCAGCATGTCTCCTCTACACACATCAACCACGGCAACCAAACTATCTGCATTCTCTCCCCAACCAAGAAGTTTATACCCAAACTGTGCCACCGGACTAGTAATCAGAAATCAGAATTCGGCAGTCCCGAACACGGTATATGTATCCCAAGTCTCTCCAGACGGCGCCGGCTCGTCCATGTTCGGATGCTGAAAGTACTGATCAAGAAGGTTCTGATATCCACTGTTAACGACCGGAGACACAGACACGTCCAGTAGAAACCGTGTGTACTCACCCAATTCGGAGCCTCACCCCCGTCAATCATCTCTGACATCAAGGAGGCGTACGGCAGTTCCTCGTCAAGTATCGGCGCGGCTTCGACCGGCGTCGCAGTATTCTGCACCACCCCCAGCCCGGCATTCTTCTCCGCGACTCTGCGTATCATCAGCTCCAGCGCCAACGCCGCAACCCGTGCCTCGGGCGACAGCGAGCGCGTGGCCGTCCACACGCTCAGCGACGTCTGCAGCGCGCGGAACTCCCTGCTCGCCAGGTCCAAGTCATCCCCGGTACATCTACTGCTTCCCGTGCCGCCGCCGCCGCCGCCGTCAGACAGCCGCACCGACAGATCCAGACACAGCACCATCGCAGCCAGCAAAAAGTCATGCACCGTCAGCGACGCCAGCATCCACCTGTCCTCATGCAGCCTCCCGCCCGGCAGCGCAGCCTGGTGCAAATCCGCCTGGCGCGCGAGGATGCCCAGCGCCGCTTCCGCACACGCGCGGCGCGACGTCTCAAATTGCGGCGGCGCCACCGCGCGGTCGTGGTGGTAGCTGACGTAGCGGCGGTGCAGGATCACCAGGCTCTTGAGGTACAGCAGCTCGATGGTGCAGCGCTCGATGATGCGGCTGGACGGGTCCATGAAGCAGCGGTTGACGTCGCGTCGCTGGAGGATGTCTGGCAGCTTGCTGTACACGTCGCGGGCTTCGAGGTCGAGCGCGATGGTCTTGTCGTAGGTTGGCGAGGCGAGGGACTGCGTGTGCGCGACGATTTTTTTGAAGACGGACATCACGCCGGCTTTGGCGATGATGTAGAGCACGGGCGTGTCGTGGGTGAGGGGGCGTGAGGGCGGCAGGGTGGTTATGCCCTCGAAAAAATCGGAGTACTCCAGGTTGCGTGGCGGTTCGGCGTCGCAGTATTCGGTGGGTATCATGCTGGGAAAGCCCATTTGGAAGGAGAGTAGAGCGTCAATCTGGAAGATGTTCAGCCAGACGCGGCGCCGCATCTCGCCATCGAAAGGGGTAATGCCGGGCATCTTGCTGGGGTCGCGGTGGTATCCCATGCGGATGGCCAAGCGGATCACAGTGCCCCCAGCAAACCACAGATGCACGTGGGAGTCGGCGTCCACGTCGGTCAAGAAGCGGCTCTGCAGATGGAGAAAAAAGGCTTCCAGGGCGTACGCGTTTGCCGTGGCATACCCGCCGAGGGCCAGACACTGGGCCGTCCGCTGCTGAAGTGGTCGCACTGGAGGAAGCGATCCGTCGTCGGGCTTGTGAACATTCGCAAACCGCAGGAGGCTGGTTGCTGTGCTGAGGATGGCCAACAGGAGCGCGACCCAGAGGATGGGTGCCTTGGTCGGTGCCTCCCAGAACTTCTCATACTGTGTTTGTGTTAGTTCTGCTGTCTGGTATGTACACGGCGTGGTTTGTCTACTTGACAATGCTTCATACCTCTTTCTGGAATTTGAATGGATGAACGATGCCTGGTGTGACGTTTGAGATGAGCCTGAACCTCTGCGGATAACCTTCAAGCCTGGCTTGCGCTTACCTAAGACCAGGAACCGGGATGTGAAATAGTGGGCGAGCAGCTTATCGCACACAGGTTGAGGCGGAAGAGAAGCCAGAATGTCATCAAGGCACAGGGGATGATTCGGATTCAACAATTGGCTGGTTTCTGGCTCGAGGTCCCATCTGGGCGGCTCCGAGCTGCCCGGCGTCTCTGAAGCAGCCAGGTCCCCCGGAGATGAAATGTGGTCACGGACTTCTCGAATATCTTCCAGGATTGACAGCCAGTGGCTAGAATCAACGTAGTTGACTTGGCCATCATGGGACTGCCGGATGCGGGGCGCTTCTGGATCCAGCCCCTTTTCGTCTTCACCGCACTGGGTGGCTCGGTGGATTGACGGGATTGATTGGGGCGTAAAGTTCGAGTCTTTGGATGCTCGTGAAACCTCCGAACGCTGTTCAATTGTATTGTCATGTCCGGGCTGCTTCCGCGATTGAATGACCAAGTCTTGTGCCACGAACGACGACACTAGAGTCTCGAGGTTCTTCAGCCGGTCCGCAACGTTGCTCCTCTTGGGAGTGGTGATTTCATTGCCGTGCCTGACGTTCACCGCGTAATGGCATGCTGATATCTTGTTTCGCTTGATACATTGATCGCAAGGTAGTGCACGGTTGCACTTTGACCTGCGAGAAATCAGCTGGCCGGCCATAGTGTAAGGTGATGATCCATTTCGAGGAAAGCTGAGCATAGGTACTTGCGGCTGCGACAAGGCTCGCAGGACAGTGGCGGTCTGTTCCTCTTCTCCGTCTTTCGAATAGGAGTGTTTGTCTCCATGGTGAGATCAAGGCCTCGAGCTCAACAACGGGGCACAGAATGACTTCCAGGCACAGGAAATTGCACAGTCACGATAATGGGCTTAATCAGGGGTCGAAGTCCGGTCGGAGCGGAGATATTATCCCCGCCCGCATCTTTATCCCCGCCGCCCACTGCAGCCCACGGTGTGGGGCTTGTAGTTCCCGATCCAGCATCATGTCAAACAAAGGCTGTGCACTAAACCCTTGACTGATAGCCGGTAAATAACAGTGGCCGGGGATACTATGTCCGCCTTACTCGACGTCGGAAGTAAGGAATGCGCATTTGTATCAGCAGGAGAATCACCTAGTAGCGTTTGGCATATATTAGAGCCCTCCCTCGGACCAGTTGCTCTCGATGCTTCCTTCACGCTGCTGGTCACTTGCATTCGAAGGGTTCGCCAGTGGTTCATCACATCCTTTACCCTCCTCGTTTTCGAAACTAGTCTCCAACCAGATCCATATCCGCCATGTCTGCCAGTTCGATCGCACATGGTGTAACCACCACCATTCTTTCCAACCTCTTCGTTAAGCTGCCCATCCCACGCAAGACCCCGGATCTCCCGAAGCAAATCATCATTGTGACAGGGGCCAACACCGGTCTTGGACTCGAAACATGTCGTCACCTCCTGCGCTGTGGTATCGGCAAGCTCGTCATGGGCGTGCGGAGCATAACCAAGGGCAACGACGCCAAGCGAGACCTCCTCAAGTCCACCGGCCGCGATGAGGCTTCGGTCGATGTCTGGCCGCTAGACATGGACAGCTACGAGTCCGTCAAGGCCTTTTCCGTCAGCGCCTCACAACTCCCTCGACTCGACGGCGTGTTGGCCAACGCCGGCATCATGACCCAGAAATTCAGCCTCAGTGAAGGCCACGAGGCCCAACTCAACGTCAACGTCATCAGCACCTTCCTACTCTGCCTGCTGCTGATCCCCAAGATGCGCCAATCCGCCCAGCAGACCGGCTACCCCTGTCGCTTTGTCATCCCCAGCAGTGCACTGCACTACATGGCGCCTCTGGATGAACTAACGCCCGACGGACCCATCATCCCGCGGCTTGACGACCCAATCAAGTCCAACATGTTCGCGCGCTACCCGGTCACCAAGCTGCTCGTGCTGTACGCGGTCCGCGAGCTGGCCGCGCGGTGCAAGGCGTCGTCAGCGAACCAAGACAACAAGAAGGGGCGCTTCATCATCAGCACGGCAAACCCGAGCTACTGCTTGTCCAACCTCGGGAAGGAGGACAAGATGGGCATGGGGTGGAAGGTGATGGAGAAGGTGGTCGCGCGCACCACCGAGGAGGGCAGCCGCACGCTGTATCACGCTGTGGTGGACGCTGGGGAGGAGAGCCACGGGCAGTACCTGACGAATTGTCATGTCCAAACGTAGGTTCGACCCATCCCCTTGGATTGTCGGTCAAGGTTGAGCCCGCTGACATGTTCGATGTCTACTTCCAGTCCGTCTCGCTATTCCGTTGGCCAACACACTCAGTCCCTTCAGACGAGGTGGTTTGACGAGCTGCTCGCTACGCTTGAGAATATTCAGCCCGGCATTTCACTCAACATTTGAACGCATACGTGGTTGACACAACGAGCTTGGATGATTCGTCTAGAGTTACTTTGCTTGAATATAGTGAGATAAGTAAGGACTGTGATGAGAAAGTTACTGCTCTGATCGGGCAACAACATGGAGAGAGCAGAGTAAACCCTGCCCTCGCCACGTCATTGCTGTCAATGTGCAGAGTCGCTGAGGAACCTTCGTCGTTGATGTGAAGGCGCAACATCTGGTGAAAGGTTCAACCCAAAGCAGCGCTTCCGTGCTCAATATTTTGTGACCCCATTGATCTGCTCCGTAACCCTGACGTGAGTGATGCCATCTTAGTGATTCTCCAGGCTCCGTCCAACACCACTGTCTGCGCTCATTTCAGGCTCTCTGAAACCCTTGAGCATCTCCCACCAGTAACATTCCCCGTCAAGCCTCCGTCGATGTTCGCCAGCTGCATGTCCGTCATTCTCGGCCCGGGCCAGGCACTTGATGGCTTAGCCCGCCTCAAGCAAACGCGCACATGTTTTAGGCTGCGCCAGTCTGTAGGCTTCCTTCAAAATGTCTAGGGGAGCAAGACGACTAGCCTGGTCGAGCAAAACCGTGATGGTCATCTCCTGAGCAATGCGATGGGCGGCGCGTATGATCTCGGCGAGATCACCATCCTCGCGCACCGGACCCATGGCCTGCTATATGTTGCAGAAGACGACAAGCATGGTGAGTCGATGTGAGGGGTCCACATCCAGGTCACTGAGCGCATCCATGCCGAGACCCTTGGCCAAAGCTATGATGCAGGCCAGGGGTTTCCTCATCTTCGGTCCGCCGTTGGTAGGCACGAGTGTCTATGAGGATGATCAGGTGAGAAACGCGCTAAGGCAGAATTGTTGATATTAGTCTGCACTTACGTCGAGGGTATCGGCAATGATGCGAGCTTCATCCGACTTGAACTCGCGCGGCGTAGCGAAGGGGAGTCGAAGCTCTGCTGGCTCCGCGTACTCGGGAGTTTCAGCCAAGCCCTGACAGACAAAGCCCAGCGTCCGACGGAGATGCGTGCGGTCCCCAGTTTCTTCATAGGCCGCCATGGCCTTCAAGCTGTTTTCCTTTTGCTACAGTGTCGTGTTTGTTGAGGGGCAACTTCCATCTTTACCTCGATGGACGGCGCTCTGTTGTCGTTGGGAGGCCCATACCTCGCCATGAAGTCCTTGCAGAACTTGGCAATGTTCTGCTTCCACTGCTTTCACCGAGCACGATGCGGAACCCTTGGTGGGCCATCCGTCCATTTTGGGTAGTAGACGATTCTTGGAATGTCTTTTTTTCCTTGGAAGCATTGCGAGCTCACACAGCCCGTTCCTCTTCTTGTTGACCAAGACAAACATGTTTGCCTGTTTCGCTGAGACTTTTGTGACGATGATGCCTGCCTTTTGCTGACTTTGGAATGACGTGGTGTGCCTCTGGATCGAAGTCGGCGGCACTGACGCTGTTGTGGCCAGTGGATGGCGACGCAAAGTTTTCCAGTCGCTCACCACAGCGTCCTGTAGAATCTCACCAACGACGACAGCAAGCTCACCCATGCCGCGTTCTCAATCTGAAGATCCTGGGAGTCAAAATGAAGACCGGCATCGGACTGATCCACCTCGAGAAGTTCCATGGTTTCATCCGCTGTGTTGCTGGTGTTGCTTCTCTCTTCCGCTCTGCGGGTGCGAATAATGAGTTTCTTTGTGCGGCGATCTGCGGCGGCAATTTGTAGCCGTAGAAGCACTGATTCAAAGCGATGTTGTCTCGCTTGATATTGGAAGCTATCGTGCTTGATGCCCGTTTCTGGGTGCCGTATCTTGATGGATCGAGTTCGCCGTGGTGGAAGATGTTGCAGGGGTCTTGTCGCAAGTTGCAATGCGGGTATGGTATGGAACATGAACAGCGCAGAATCCGCAACTGTGCGTGTAGGTGTTGAAAAGGTCAACTTTTGCGTTGAGTGCAAATCGTGGGGCTGTGAGAAGGACTAGATGCAAGTAGGTGGTATGGTGGCCGGGCAGCAGAGGAGACGCAAGACTGGGGTTAGAGAGTAGACAAGTGAATGTTCTAGGCTATTAGGTCCAGAAGAAAATCACAACTCGCTTTGGCAGGAAGTACGGTTTGATATCAGAAAGCTTCCAGATCATCATCGCGGTGTGTGCTTTTAGTGCTGCGGGTCAGACAAGAAGTTGAGTACAGAAAGGCAACACCGAGGAGGTTCACCCACATTTGACGAAAGCACCTCAGTGGTTGCATCAAAGAAACGGTGATGTCACGTATTCGTCTCTTCTCGGAGATGGGCCATTTTTGAACTTGACTTAGGAAGCATGGGTGACTGGATGCCACGTGTGACCTATCAAACCCTACCACGATTATCTTAAGCAACTCGCGCTGATGCGTCCCCTACGAACATCCCGTCTGACTAGGTTCGTATCTCGACAATCTCAAAACGCTAAATGCTTTATTGAACCACTCGCTGCTTTGGCAACTTGGTCATGCTCGTTCAGCTGGGTTTGGCTGACGTTGTGGGGGGCTGAACTAAGTGTATACGCCGAGTTACGCACCTGATACCCACTGACAAATGGTCTTTTGATCTCATAACCATCATATCCTGCCACTGACTTGACTTCTTATTCGACTTAAGAGCCATGATTTCTTTCTCTCTTTCCCAGCGCCCTTATCCATCATATCCTGGGGTTCGTGGAGCCCTCGTCTTTACAGCCACAGTGAGGCGTCCAATCACAGTTTTCTCAGAAGTCGACGCCTCATCGCAACTCTCCGCAGTTGGGTGCTCACCTTCCCTCCTGCCGCTCTCACAGACGCGCGGTTTACTCCCTGGACCTTCTACTTCAACTCAATTTACCACCGCAACCCAGACCTCCGACCTCACCACTCAACATACCTAGGTACATACAATTGTTCGCAACCATGGCCTCCTTCCTCAACCTCCCCAGCCCACCCCTCCCCCCTCACCTCACGGCCCTGCAAACTGCCGCCCGCCGCCAGGACGCCAACTCAGGTTACTCCTCCAACCTCCGCCCGCTGCGCACCCGCCTGCCCGCCCAACCCCCTCACCTGCCCAACCCCTTCCTCATCCCCGACTCGCCCACCAGCAACCCGCAACCCAGGAACCAAACCATGCTGCAGGGTTTCGAATGGTACATCCCTCCCCCTTCCGCGTCCTCCAACACAAGCGCAAGTGTCAGTGGTGGTGATGGTGGTGGTGAGGAATCCCATTGGGCGCGCCTCACCCGCCTGCTCCCCGCCCTCGCCCGGCTGGGCGTGACACGGCTCTGGATCCCACCCGCGTGCAAAGCGGCGGCGGGCAGGTGTGGGAATGGGTATGATGTGTATGATTTGTGGGATTTGGGGGAGTTTGAGCAGAAGGGGGGGAGGGAGACGAAGTGGGGTGGGAAGGGGGAGCTGGTGGAGTTGGGGAGGGTTGCGAGCGGGGTGGGGGTCAGGGTGTTGTTTGATGCAGTGCTGAATCATAAGGCGGGTGGGGATTTTAAGGAGGTGGTCAAGGGGTGTGAGGTGGAGGAGAAGGATAGACGGGAGGAGGTGAATGTGGTTAGGGGGGTGAAGGGGGAGGGGGAGATTGAGGCGTGGACGGGGTTTGAGTTTGGGGGGAGGAAGGGGAGGTATAGTGCGTTCAAGTGGAAGGCGGAGCATTTCACCGGGGTGGATTATGATGCGCGGACGGGGGAGAAGGGGGTGTGGAAGTTAGGCGGCAAGGAGTGGGCGGAAGATGTGGACGAGGAGTTGGGGAACTATGACTTCCTGTGGGTGCGTTGACGCTTCTGGCTGTGTTGCGTGCTGACGAGGTGGCCAGACTCGGTGTCGACATCGACCACAAACACCCAGAGGTGCGGCAGGATCTGTTCAACTGGGTGGGATGGCTCTCGCAGCAGGTGCAGCTTGGCGGGCTGCGCCTCGACGCGATCAAGCACTACAGCTTCCGGTTCCTGCGCGACTTTGTGACCCATGTCAAAAAGCACGTCGACCCGGACTGGTTCATGGTGGGCGAGTACTGGCGCGAGGACTCGGAATATCTCGCGCGGTTCATTGAGTTCATGGACCACCGGATCTCGCTGTTCGATGTGCAGCTAGTGTCAAACTTCAGCAGGGTATCACTGCTGCAGGAGAAGGGTGACTTGAGGAGGTTGCTGGATGATGCACTGGTGTTATGGAAGCCAGACCATGCTGTGGTGAGTTGGCTTGTTCAGGGCCGGGAAGGCTGTACGTTACTAACAGCGTGATTCATACAGACGTTTGTTGTGAACCATGACACGGTATGTCTTTACCCTGGACTAGTTGCATTAAAGTGACGATGGCGTTGGCTAACTCAAGACAGCAAGCTGGGCAATCTCTTGAGGTATGTGCCCTGCTCACTACAAATTTTCTCCCACTAAACCCCCTCCCAGACTCCGGTAGCACCCTTCTTCATCCCCCTCGCCTACGCCCTAATCCTCCTCCGCGCCAACACCGGCCTCCCCTGCATCTTCTGGGCCGACCTCTTCGGCTCCTTCGGCCCGCACCCGGCCCGCATCTTCAACAGCAACAGCGACCTTGTCCCGCCCACCGCCGGCGGCGCAGCCATACCGAGAATGATGCTCGCCCGCAAGCTGTGGGCCTACGGCTCGCAGCACGACTACTTCGATGATCCCCACTGCGTCGGCTTCACGCGCGAAGGGCATTCGTCGCAGTCGGGTGGGGATAGTTTGGCGGTGGTCATGACGAATGGGTGGGAGTTCGCGAGCAAGAGGATGTTTGTGGGCGAGCGGCATGCGGGGGAGGGGTGGACAGATGTGCTGCGGTGGTGTCCGGGCAAGGTGGTGATTGGGGGTGATGGGTGGGCGGTGTTTCCCGTGGGCTGTCGCAGCGTGGCGGTTTGGGTGAATGAGAAGGCGCAGGGACGGGCGGTGGTGGATGGTTTCGTGCTGTGAGTTTGTGGATTGTGGTGGACTTGGTTGACTGGTGTTCCTGCGGCTGACAGCATGTGGTAGGGACACCGATATTTACAGCATCGGCAAGAGCACGACTGAGGGAGAGGTTGCAAGCCGTGTCCGGGCAGAGAGCGGACATACGTCTTATGCTTAGAGAATCATACCTAGACATAGAGGATACCATGCTACTGCCAGCAGATGCAGTCCGACGACACTGTCTTTCAATTACACTCTATTACTACTATTTGCGGGCTAACTGGGTAGCATTAAATTCTCCTTTATTAGCACACCAAGAACCGCTTATTGGTGCGTCGCCTTCTTGCAGCTCTTCTTCTTGACCAGCGTCACCTCGTCACCAATAGCCCCGTCGCCGGTGATGAACGACCAGGTGATCGCCGAGGCATTGTGCACGGTCAGCTTGTTGAGCCCGTAGTTCTGCTGATCGACAACAGCCGAGATGTTGAGGATCTTGCTCTGGTCAATCGTGCTGTGGCTCTCGATGTTGCCGGCCATGCCGTTGATGATGTGCGTAATCGACTTGCCCGTGTTAGCGATGTAGGTGTGCTTGTCGACGATGGCGGCGCGGTCGATGGTGCCATTGGCGCCCAGGGGCCACAGCCGCTCGTACCAGTGGATGTGGCCCGCGAGGTACGCGTCGACGCCGTACTGCAGCATCAGGCCCTCGAAGGCCGCGCGGATCTTCTGCTGGTAGCTCGACACCTCGGAGCTGTACATGGGCCGGTGGCTCATGGCGATGACCCAGGGGGTCTTGGTGCGGTCGACGGCCTTCAGGTCGGCCTCAAGCCACTTGTACTGCTGGTACGCCTTGTTGTCATTGTAGTCGCCGTCGACGGTGCCGAACGGACCGCTGTCGGTGATGAAGGTCTCGTTCTCCTTGGGATGCGTCTCGCCCTTCTTGAGGTCGCGCGCAAAGGGCCACTCCGGGCTGCCCGCGTAGTCGGTCTCGCCGTTGATGGAGACGAAGTGGACGAGGCCGTAGTCAAACGAGTACCAGAAGTTGCCGACGCCGCCCGTCTCGGTGCCAGGCATACGGAAGCGGTGCTGGAAGGCGGTGTAGTTGCTGTTGCTGTCAGAAAGTAGTTTACCTATGCAAGAATAAAATTGGGACATACCGCTGGGACGGCGGGCAGCTGTAGTATGTAAGACCTGACTTGGGCAGAGTCGTGTTCTTCTCATTGTTGTTCAGGTACGAGGTCAGGACATTGCCAGGACCGTCAAACTCGGCGCAGGCGGCCTCATGGTTACCGGGCAGGACCATGTAGGGCACCTTCTTGGTGACTTGGTTGAGCCATTGCTGCCACAGGTCCCAGTTGGACTCGTACAGCACGCTCATGTCGCCACCCTGCGGCCCGCCCTGGTTGGCAACCTCGCCCTCAGGCAAGGGGACGTTGTACTCGTCGGGAATGGGCCCACCGCCGGGCAGCCGGGTCGACGAGCCGTTGTAGCACACCGGCCAGTCGTCCTCGCAAGGGAGGATGCCCGAGTACCAGTCGTCGGCGTAGGAGATGTCGCCGCCATGCCAGACAAAGGCGGCGTCGTCCTGCAGCTGTGCGAGCAGCTGCTTGTAGGTGCCACCGGCGTTGGTGTAGCCCATGTCGGCCAGCACGGCCATGGTGAAGGGCGTGGCGTCACCGGCCTCGCGGGCCGTGTTGAAGCTTAGCACATCGGATGCAGTGGTGCCGTTGGCGGCCTGGATCTGGTAGTAGTACGTGGTACCAGGCTTCAGGTCGTGCAGCTGGACCTCGTGGAAGAACTGGCTGCACTGGGTGACCACCACCTCGGAGCAAGGAGGTGTGCGGTCATACCTAAAGGCAATTCATGTTAGCACAACTTGTCAATCGCAGTTCAGCCATCAAATCAGGCGACGTACGTGTGAGTGGTCCCGCTGGCCTCCTTGTCCAGCTTGGCCGCGCTGGTGCCCCAGCGCACGCTCGGCGCCGCGCCCAGGCCAAAGGGGGTTTGGAAGTGAACGTTGATGCCCCTGGGCAGGTACGACAGCGAGATGACGTTGATGTTGTTGGTGGGGTTCGCCGACGCGGGCTTCACAGCGGGAGGCTCGACCAGACGCGGAAAGCCCTTGCCATTGCCGTTGACGGTGGGATCAGTCCAATCACCCACTGGCACGTCGGGGCCGGTGTACGGGTACGTGGTGTCGACAGCGGGTGCCGCCGCTCCTGGCTTCCCCGAGAGGGCCAGGAACAGGGCCGCGGCCGAGGCGACGGTGGACTTCATTGCGACCTGCAGCTTGAGAAACGAACGTGGGCAGACGCGGGACGATCGACAGTCTGAACTCCAGTTTGTGGGGGAGGCACGCGGCAGGCCGTTATATATGACGGCACGGTGCTACCGTAAGGTACCCTCCTTGCATCGATGTCATGGTAGCATGCCAGTTTCCCGGTTTGCATGCAGCTGGCTCACGTCGCCCCTCTCGCCTTGTTCCTCCCAGCTTGCAGCGTCCCATTCCCGGCTTCCCACGCGTCGAAGCTGCTGCTTATCGTCACCCCGCCTCGCCCGCGTCGTGGTTGCTCCGAGACACCACCAATCATCCGCCCAGGGCTCGCACGTGCAGGGGCGCTCGAAGCTTGTTCCTGAACGGGGAGCTCGGTGTGGCGCCCCACTGAGCAATCTCCGGCCCATGGACGACCTGCCCAAGACGGGGTAGCTCGCCAAGAACAAGCCTGTCGCGCAGCCACTGGAGAGGCGCGACGCCCGACACGTTTTGTTGGAAACCAAAGAGCATCGGAGCGCCGGGATCTGAGCTGAAGTCTGCAAGGATCAGTAACCTGGAGCCTGGCGATGGTATGGAGAATTGTAGTTGCACAGGTTCACATCTTTCACTCCATTTCGGCTTACCAACGGCGCGCTGCCAGTGCTCTGTTGTTAGCACCATTACATCATGGTCTCGGGCCGCAGTCCTACCCTGGACACTTGACGTACATTGGGCGAGGACCATACTTTAGGATACATGCCTCGTCGCCCATGGATATGTCCAAACATCTGGCTTGACTGCACCAGGATTTGCACGATCCATGTCAATCACCTACAAACACACTACCTACCCACGCTACCTTATCTAACAGTCACTGTGCACGGATAGGCATAGGCCTACGGTCCATTCACTTGCTCAACCCTTCCTACTGTGATACACGATATGTTTTTTGAATATCGGGGTACGAGGTCCTTTGGCACAGCTACAATGCTGGGTGCATCATCAATGCGTCACATCAGAACTTGAAGGCCCTTCGAGTGGTATGCTTTCAGAATTTTGTGCAGCCATCACCAAACACAAGTTGCCTGCAGCTTGGATACCTGTGCTGGCACCACCAGCGCCCAATGCCAGGCCCTTGTAGCTGCTGCAACCAAGCGTGATTGGCGTCGTATGTCTCACTGGATTTTTGAAGGCCCCCAAATGACGGCACAGCACGAGATCGACTTACGGTTGGGAGCACCATGCTGCTTGGTAGCCTCCAGGTGCCAAGGCGGTGTGTGACTGGAAGAGGGCCAGCCGAAGTTGGTCCAAACAAATGAAGTGACATCCATTGAATTTAGTCTGGTAACCAGTCTTCCCACAGCCAACAACCAACTCTGCTCACGACAACTCCCAAGCGTGTCTCGCTCGGCAATATCGCCATGAAAGTCGTCTTCCGTGTCGGCCTTGCGGCGCATCACATCGGAGCCGCCCTTGCAGGCGTGCGGCCGCAAGTGCTACACGACAAACTCAACGTGACGTACTACGGACTCGAGCGCAATGGCGTTGAGGTCTTCCTCGGCATCCCGTACGGCCAGGCCACGGGCGGCGCGAACAGATTCAGGCCTCCCAGGCCGCACATGCCTGCCCCCGGGAGCGTTGTCGACGCCAGGGCCTACGGCGCGTCTTGTCCACAACAACTGGGCACCTGGGTGCCTCCGGTTGTCCAGATCAACATCACCAACATCTCGGAGGACTGTTTGAACTTGAACGTGGCGAGGCCCGGGGAAATGCGCGACGGTGACCGGCTGCCAGTGATGGTCTTCAACTTCGGTGGTGGCTTCTGGAGAGGCAGTGCCCAGGAGCCTACCTGCTTGCCTGACGGCTTAATCCTTGAGTCTGTGCGGAACGGCCAACCCGTGATACACGTTGCTATGAACTATCGTCTAGGCGGTGAGCATCCCCCTCCCCGCCCTCCCTCTTTATGTAAGATATATAATGCTAACTTAACTATCAGTGTTTGGATTTGCGCAATCTGATGCCCTGCGATGCGAAGGCTCGGAAAACGCCGGTCTCAGAGACCAGCGGCTCGCGCTGGAGTGGGTCAGAGACAATATCGAGCAGTTTGGGGGCGATCCAAACAGAGTAACCCTTTTCGGACAATCCTCGGGCGGTAGGTTCTACCCTTCTAGGTCTGCTCCATCGAACGTATCACGGAGACTTTCGATTTCAGCCAGTCCTGCTCTCAGTAACTAACACTGCCCGTTAGGCCTGGGCGTTGGTATGCAGATTATGGCGTACGGAGCCAGCGTTCCAGCCCCCTTTCAGCAAGCGATCTTCCAGAGTCACCAGACCGGTACCGGCATCACGAAGAACATTACAATCAAAGCTATGCAGGACGTGGTTGACCGTGTCGGTTGCAACGGGAGCCTACTCCATTCCAACGACACTGTTGCGTGTTTGAGACAACTAGATACTGAGATGCTGCTCAACGCATCGCTAGCGGCTTATGCATTAGATGGCGCCCAGAACGCCGGGGGCATCTGGCTCCCAGCTGTCGATGGCGACTTCCTGCCTGCAGCTCCCTCAACGTTAGCCCAGCAGGGTCGGTTTGCCCACGTACCCATCATGTCCGGCTGGACCGAAGACGACGCGGCGCACTTCATCCCCCGAGCGACAAGGACACCCGCAGACACTCGCGACGTCGTGTCCGCCTACGCCCCCGGCCTGGCCCCGACCAGCGTCGATGCGCTCCTCGCGCTGTACCCGGTCTCGGACTTCCGGGCCCAAGCCACGCCCGCGCTGTCAGCCGAGTTTTTCCGCGCGGCCCGCGTCATGCGCGACCTCCGCTTCACCTGCCCGTCGGTTTGGTACGGCCGGCACATGGCGCGCGCCGGCAAGGACGCCTACCTGTACGACTGGAACCAGACGATTCTGGGCGACGCGCTCGGTGCCGGGCTGGGCGTCGTCCACACGTCCGAGCTGGCCTACGTCTTTGGGAATCTTTCGCACTATAACGTCAGCGGGTTTGCGTTTGACCCGTCCCCGGCCGACTATGCCCTTGCGGTGCGCGGGTCGAGGTCGTGGTCGACTTTTGCGGCGACGGGGAAGCCTGGGTTGGACGGGCATGATACCTTCCAGGGGTGGACGCCGGCTTTCAGGGAGGGGCACAAGTTGGATGTGTTTGTGGCGGGTGGGCCGGTTGAGGGACTTTCGAGTGTGGACGGGTCGGGGGCGAGGGATGGGGTGTGTGCGCAGAAGCTGAGGGAGAGGTGCGCGTTTATCAACTCGCCGGACATTATCGACCAACTGGGGTTCTAGGGAGGTGCTGAACATGGATGAAGAGAAGATGGGTTCTTGACATGTCTGGAAATGTATCTATCTCATCGGCTCATATCGACAAAATTTCCGCTTGATGAGTACATGTAAGAGCTTGTTACGCAGGTGGGATCTCAAACAGCTACTGCACAGAAAATGGAAGTTGATTGAGATTGCCAACATGCATCCACACCACGCGAGAGCAACTATGACGACGACGGTAAGTTCGCCGCCAAGCTCCTCATATCAGTCCGGTTTTCATGCAGATGCTTGGTATGCTGCCACAAAGCGGCAGGATCCGTCTGCAGCAGCCGGATCAACCAATCCTCGTCCGCACGCTCGGGATCCGCAGCGCAGCGCAGTTTGTTCAAGCTCGACGTCGGGCTTGTGATGGTCTGGAACACGCGCTGCCGCTCGATGGAGTACGTGTCGAGCAGGCTGAGCGGCTTGCCCTCGTTGATTACGAGGGCGAGCGTGTCGGCGACCGCCTCGGCGTCGAGCAGCCCCGAACTGAGACCCAACGCTCCAAAGGGCTGCATGACGGCAGCGTGTTAGTCACGGAAGATTCACAACCAATCCGTGGAATCAGGCAATCACTTACGTTGCTCAGATGTGCTGCATCACCCGCCAGCAGACACCGGCCACGCCTGAACGTCGACGCGCAGAGCTGATGGATTCGATACGGCGCGGCTCTGACGACCTCGACATTCAGCGGGCGGGGCCCCGGCACCATCATGTCGAGAAGGTCGTCGAGGCTCTCCTCTGACACAAGTTCATCGTCCGAGCGCGAATCATGCGGGTCGACCGCAGCCGAACAGCGGTAGAGGGAACGTCGTCCGGGCTCGAACGGTTCGAGAGGCACCAGGACGCCGAAGTTGGTGGGGTGGACAATGCACGAGGTTGAAAACTCGGTCTCCATCGTCTCCGGCGTTGCGAAAACGCAGTCCATTGCGACGAGGCGCTCAGGCCATGAAAAACCCTTGAAGGGGATGTCGAGCAGCTTCCGCGTCGTTGACTTGCCGCCGTCAGCGCCAACGAGAAAGAGGCCCTCGTGAGTCTCTTGAAGTCCTCCTCCAGGCTTTGTGAACGTGGCTTTCACTGACTGGCCATCGTCTTGGATAGCAGTCAACTCCATGTTGAAGTAAACTTTGACAAGCCCGGTCGCCAGAGCATCGTCAATGAACAGCTTCGCCAACTTGGACTGCGGCAGGATAAGCAGCGATGCGAAGCCGTCGGCTGAGTGCGAGTCTCTTCGAGTAAGGGGCATGCGCGCGATAATGTCACCGTATCTCTTGCCCCCGTTGCCGTCGTCGGCCAGGGGTTTTCTCCAACAGAAGCCCGTTGTATCAGTGCCCTGTCTTCTAGCTTTCTCCAGCACTTTAGCGCGAGCCAACGCCAGCATGGTTTCGCCGTGGTAGCCTGCGGCACGTGGTGCGTCGCTCAAAGCTGCCTCTTTCTCCATGACTTCGACCAGTATGCCTGCCTGAGCAAGTTGCAACGCGACGAAGAGGCCCACGGGCCCTGCACCGACGACGATGACTTTGGGTGGGTTGGCGTTTTCTGCGGAGGCGGCCATGGTGAACTAAACGATGAGTTGGGTGAAAGCAGAGAATATGTTGGTTGGTGTCTGATTTTGCAGCTTAGGGACCACGGAACCACACCTCACCCCGGGGAGGTTGAATGCTATATAAATTCACTTGTAGGTTAAGATCAAGCTCTGTACGCTCATTGTGGTGATCTAGGCCGTGTCGCTGTGACGTTTCGCTGGTGTGCTCGGCGCGCCGCAGCTCGGCGAACTCGGAGTGCCGACGCGGGCGGAGTGCCGACCTTCCCTCCTTGGCTGGCGATCGGCTGGCAATACCACGGTTACACGAACCATTCATGAATGAGTAGGGCAACAAGGTAACATCAGCACTCCTTCCATACGGCAAGCGACACGACCACAACGGCACTGCCAGGCAGTTATAGGTACTCTTCCCCGGCGCATCATACCGGATGGAACAGGGCTGCATCCGTAAAGGGATGATTGGTCATGTCGCTGGAGTCCATTCTCAAGGACTTCAGGGTTTGTTGGGTCTCATCCAACGAAGCTCGGGCAATGGGGAGGGTGGTTTGTTAACATCCGAGTCCCCGCAGAAGATGAGTGTCGACATCTCAAAGGGACAAATGGAAATGATGAGCAACGGCACAGTCACAATCACGGAACTCAGGTCGAGGAGCCCTCGGTCCGCTGACTGTGCACTTAGAATCCGGAATTGAGCCATCACAGTCACTGAGGTCAGATCAAACGAGCATTCAAAGAATGTAGAGCACAGGGATGGGGAGAGCATACAGTGAGTTGGGCCGCTTACTGGCCCTCTCGCTCAAGACGCGGTTTTCATAGGCATAGTTGCATATTGAAGACAATGGCACCACCAGTCGCTCCTGCTCACTCGTGACCTTCGGACAGTCTGATGGGCCATCACGCTTGCAATGGGTTGCCACCGGCAGCTGCGACGCCGTAGTAGTTTCCGGCATGGCATCCAGTTCTCACTGTCGGCACAGCGCGCGCGCGATGATGCGAGCTCCAAGAACCCATACAAGTAGCGGTCCGCGGGTGTTTCCAGGCAGTCTTTATATTGAGCGCTGTTAGCTTGTACATCTCCTACCCAGAGGCTGCACCATGTCGGCAACCCATGGCTTGCCCCATCCTCCCACCACGAAGTCCAAAGCCATCACTCTGCGCAACACCCTCGAGATCGAGCCCGCATACTGGCGATGCAGCAACCCCCTCTGCAACCCCGACGGCGAGCAAGGCTGGCTGCGCCCTCTCCGCGCAGCCCGCGTTTTAGACCGCTCCTTCTACGACGGCCTAACCTCCATCCAAATCGCCAACAAATTCCGCTCGCGGCTCGGCTTCCTTTACGGACAACCCCCCTCCGACCCGCCCACACCCCTACCGGGCAGCGTCCCCTTCCCCGACGCCGGCCGCCCCACGCCTACGCTGCCCGACCCAAGTCCCGCACCAAGCAGCCCCCCCTGCAGCTGCATGCAAACCCACAGCAGCATCCTCTACAACGCGTACAAAGTACCTGTCGGCCTGCTCGGCGGGTTGTGTTTCTTCCCGGAGCGCCTCACGCCCGCAGCCTGGTCGTGCGGCGCACACTACGCGGACACGCTGCCGCGGGCTTTTGACCTCGTCCCTGGAGGCGGCTGCTCAAGGTGTCCGCCCGCGATACGGCAAGCCGGCCCGGTGAAAGAGTCTTTTGTAGTCAACGCGTGGGGAGAGTACCTGCTGGCCATGGACACGGAACGTTACTACATGGTGCCCGCGGGCAGGGAGGGTGGCGTGGTGACGCTGCCGCATGCCGGCGCGAGCTCGTACGAGAACGGCGGGCCGCTTACGGCGCACCTGCAGCAGCTGTCGGCGGTGCAGGTGTTTTGCGACGCCAAGGCGAGGGACAAGTTCGTGCGGCGCGTTGAGAGGATGTTGCCGGCGGGGATGGAGGGGGTGGTGGAGGATATTTTGGCGGACAGGGCGGAGGAGCAGCTAAGCGCGAGGGTTATGCAGTTGAGGGTGTTTTGTGATGGGTGGTGCGTGCAGCAGTGCCTGTTGGAGGAGGAGGGGAGGAGGATGCAGTAAAGGCGAGCATTTAATATGCTGGCCTTGGCGAGCATCCTTAGACAGTAACCATCAGACATGAATCAAGAGAGCGTTTGGCAGCACGTACAAAAACAACAGCAAAATCTCATAATGATACTCAGCGGTCGTTGTATTTGTTGTTCACTACTTCCCCTTCACCAGCAACTTCTCGTCAAGTCGTCCTCCGAGGCCGTCCCCTCAGCCGTTTCCCGGCCGCCGCAGCCCCGTTCGCCGTCTTCCCATCAAGCACGACAGCCGCCGCCGCGGCTACCCTCGCACTAGGCTTCCTGTCTCCCTTCTGAACTTAGCAACTCCTCGGGATGAATCTGCCGATACCGTTGCCAGTTCGGTTCACCGTGCTGTCAGAAACCGTGTTACTCGTAACGTTCCAAGTTTTCCGGGGGGCATATGGACGGTACCGGAGACCAGCATCCCGCACTGGGCGCCATGCCACGTTACGGACATCGGCTTCAGCCACGGGAGCCGGACCAACTTCCACCCTCACCTCGAACGGGCAATGGTGCAAATGAAGACTCGAGCCAGACTAGGGTGCGCTTAACTCCGCACCGTTCCCGCGTTGGACTCTTGATTATGCATCAGCTGGCACGTCTCGCCGGCGCATGCGCCGCCAGCCAGGGGTCGTCAACGACAAAATCAGTGATTCCTCCCCCCCGGGATCAGAACTCACGATACCCGGGACTGCTAGGCTGGGTTGAGCATAAATTGTCACCCGTGGTGGCCCATACAGAAGGCAGGAGGCTGTCGTGTGTTTGACGCCACTCAGGAATTAGCGGAGAGTACCGTAACTGCACATTGGTCTGCACTCGTGGGTTATGCAAGCCTTGGGTTAGATTGCTGTCGAGTTGGCGGAAATAGGCAATATCACACCCCTGAGGGATGGCTTTTCTGTCTCAGACTGACGTTATCATCTATCAGTTTCTCGGCTTCTGAGCAGCACCTCGGGCCGTGGGCCGGGATGCTGCCATGGTCGCTGGACAGCCACGTCCCGAGGTGATTTGGATAGCAGATAATACTGCAGCAATGCTGCCCTCACCTTCCTCTTTGAACTTTCCCAGACCTCACCTCAGAATGTTCGTCTACACTCGCTACAGCTAACGGTTTCTGAGGTTTGGCATGAGCAGCAGCACTTATACCCAACGGTGACTTGCCGCTGTGTTGAAAGAGTGCGACTACTACCGCGGAGACATACGCACCAGGCGAGGCGGAGAGCTGATTGTCATTGAGGGTCAGTTTTTCGAATCTAAGCACGTTGCGAGAAGAACCATCAACTTCCCATGGCACGTTTCGCTGACACAAGCCCTCTCCCTAGTCGATGCCCGACTTCCCGGCGAGCGATGGGACTGCTGATTGTCCGTCAGCCGGCCAGCCCGCAAAGTCCTGCAGTCGGCCCTCCGCAGTAACCACCCGGTACCACAGATCTGACAGACTACTGCGCACGCCGCCTCGCGGGGCTCGAGACCGGGCCGGCTCCGACTCTCGGCCCCGGCACAGCTGCCGCGGTGTGGACCCTGTTGGGCTTTGCGACCGTCTTCCTCGCCCTGCGCATCTACTGCAAGATATGGCGGGCCCGTAGTCTGTGGTGGGATGATCTTGTGCTGATCTTCAGTTGGGTACGGGTCACTCCTCTCCTCTCTCTCGGTTTCCCCTGATAGTTATCATCCTCCATCACCCTCCCCCGCTGGTAGCTCATCACTGACACCGCCGCAATCCCCACTCCCAGGTTCTGTTCGCTGCCTCAGCTATCGTCTTCCACCGCGTCGTCGGCTACGGGTTCGGCAGGTACCTGTGCGACATTTCGGCAGACGACCTCACGCGCATCGGACTGGAGGGCGGCGTGGTCTGGTCCGCCTTCACCATTTTCTCCATCATCTCGTCCAAGACATCGTTCGGCATCACCGTCTTGCGGCTGACGCACGCACGTATGCGTGAGCCATATGATGTAGAGCAGCAGGCTCAACATCGGAATTGGCCAGCCTCGACGCTGTCCAGCATCGTACATGACTGCTGTTTTGTTTGACCGTTTCTTAGCTCGTCTTCTTAAACCAATGCGCTCCCATTCTTCCTACATCTCCAACTTTCACAAGAAGCTCCCTGCAATGTAGTGTGACACACCGCAACTACCTTACGGGCGTAGGTACCAAGGCAACAAACATTGAAACCCCCATCAGGCAGCACTGTTCATCTGCGTCCCATCAATCGTAAACTCCCGCAGCGTAACCGCACCACCTAGCGCCTTCATCGCAAAGTTAAACACGCCATACCGCCAGCCCATGAGAAACACCTTGGTGTTCTCAATGGTCGCGGCATAACCCAGACTGGCAAACGCCTTACCGTCCGTGCTATACTGGAACGTGCCCTTTTGCGTGCTTAGCAGGACATTGACACTCGTCCGCAGCCATATATGACCTCCGCTGCCGCTACTCGGGAGTGCCACGCTGGCCACCTGCGAGCCGGCATCGCTCGGCTTCCAGCCGTTGTCGGCGAGGGCGATGCCGTTCCACATGGCCACGCGGAAGGTGCTGCCGTCGCGGATGACGCCGATCCGGCCTGCGGTATACTGAGAACTGTTCATGAGGGTTGGTTAGCTTAGGCGAAGCTGGGTCAAGGGGTCGAGCATATGCAGGAGCGACGTACGTCAAAGAGTACGAGGCCGGCGCGGCCGCCGTCCGCTATCTTGGGGTAGTCCAGTTGGATGGTCAGCGTCGAAGACGGGCCTAGGATGCGATGTGTCAGGGTGTTCCGGGCCGCGAAGAAGCTGCTTGTCACCGTGGCCGTGCGCAGCTGCAGGCCGTCACCGGTCAGGGAGTACGACTTCGGGTCTGGGTTGTGACTCCACTCGCACTGCGGGCCGAAGGTTGTACCGTTGAACGTGTCAGTCCCGATCACCGACTTGACCGCCCGAGGAGGTAAAGGGTATGGGTACTGTTTGGCCCACACGCCGTTGACCGTGTGCACCGTCGGCCAGCCGTCAGACAACCAGTCGACCGGTGCAAGCGCGGGGAGACGGCCGCCCGGGTAGGCGTCGATGAAGGCCATGTGGTACCAGGTGCCGTTGGGCAGGCTGACAAGGCCGCCCTGTCGGGGCACACGGGCGCCGGGGACGAGGGTGCTACCGTTGCGGACCAGCCACTTCCATGTGAACGGGCCCCAGGGGCTGCTGCCCTAGAGAATGATGTTGCCGTCCACGGGGTGGACTCCCAGGATGTAGTAGTTGCTGCCGCGCTTGTATATGCGCTACCCCTCGACGTAGCTCAGGGAGTTGTCGGTCGTCTAGACTTGCTGCCGCTTCACCTCCTTGCCGTCGGGGGAGAGCTGCACGACGTACATGGTGCCGCCGTCGTCGACGAGCATGCCGCAGTCGTAGTAGCACGAGCTGATGACGTTCTTCTTGGTCTACGGCCCCTCCGGCGCCGGAGCTGTGTAAACGTGAGTCCTGTAGTCATTGGTGATGCATCCACCCCAGAACCATGTCTTGACTTGGGGGTTGAAATTGAAGAAGGACGCATAGATGCCAGCGTTGTAAGCAGAGCCGCCCGTTATTTTGTAGTTGTTCCCGGGGTTGAAGTCAAGCCAGTGCACCGAGTGGGAGAAGTATTCCCAATTGACGAGGTCGTATGACCGGAGGATAGGGGCGCCCGGGGAGAAATGCATAGTGCTTGCGGAGTAGTAAAACGCGTCATTGTGGCGCATGATGTCCACGTCCGCGAGATCTTGGTAGAGAACTGGGTTGCTGAAGACCCTATCCGCCACAGATTGGACGACCAGGCAGCCGAGGGCAACCAGCCCGATGCTGATGGTAGGCTTTGCCATTGTACTGCTGTCCTGCCCTTGACGGTTCCCACCGGTCACAGCGTGTGCACTTTGAGTCGGCTGCTGACAGCTGGGTCGACATCATTTGGAAACAAGAAAAGCATATATCTCTAATCAGTGTGGTCCTCTTCTAGAACTTGTATCTCGAGTAAAGACTTGTCCCGGTGGGGATACATAGGACCAAGTCTGATTTAGAACTTTGATAACCGGTGACAGCTACCCCGATAATTTGTAGTGGTGGAAGATAGTCGTCTTTGTGATGGACCCGGAAAATAAGTATCCAGCAAATCAAATGTTCCGGAGCTTGGCTTGGTATGGAGAGACTGGTTACCGGATACCACTTGGATCTACCTCCGATTATCCGCACCAGCGGGGGTCTGGTTACGCCGCCACATGCACATGCGTGCCAAAGACTCGAGGCTGCGTTTCCGCCTGCGTGTTCGCGTCTCAAAATGATGGCGAATACTACGGATGAGTTCGGATGCAGAAACGCTTCACCCAAAGCCGCCATCCTCGCGCTACTGGAGCATTTATTAATACGGAGTGTTACCTAACGTATTTGATAAGCGAGCGCCGCATATAAGCGAGCGCCGCACTTCCACGTACCTATACAACAACTACCATTAAATGCAATACAACAACACTAGGAACCAACTATAATTACATCAGAAACAGCTGAATCAGACCCTTCTGCAGCCTCCTGGCAAGTGCGGGCATTATGGCCAGGCTTGCCGCACACACCATAGCACCGAACCCTCGTACAGACCCCCCCTGCACTACCACCATCTGGCTGCATTTCCTGCACTCCCTCCCCACCCATGGCTCCTAGGCCTAGTAGATCCATTGCGGCTTGTAGACTAAGTGATCCTCCATGCTACATACGTGTTCTTTTAGCTCTCCTGCGCTTGCTTAGTGCCTCGTTGGCCTTGCGGAGCGAAGATACCTCTATGGTAAGAAGAGCCATCTAGTATATTACAGCCGTTGTACTCTTGGCTAGTTGGTCTATAGCAGCTAACATTGGGGTTAGGGAGCTATTCTGATGGTTGGCGATATAAGTCTTGATAAGCGTTGACTATACGTTGGCTTTCTAGAGGTTGTATAGCGTTTGGAAGACCCAAGGTTGTAGTGTGCTAGCCTGCAAGTTTAGGGGTATTAGCGTACGAAGCTTGATATCTAGCTTGGATATTACCCTCTCTAGATTGTATAGCATAAGGCTAGCACCCGTAAAGCTACCCTAGACGTTCTTCTCTATTATTAAGGCGAAGAAGGCCTTGTGGAAGCTGTAGAGAAACTCGAGCTTACTAACGTAGTTGATATATATCTGCATTAAGCCCTCGACCTAGCGACTATATTGAACTGGTGGTTGAACCCTCAACACACCAAACCACCCTCAACAGGATGTAGTATATAACGTATAGGAGGAGTGAGCCGTCTAGACGGACGAATGGACAAACGCAGCTACAGTGCCCCAACAGGCCTATAGAAAACAAATAAAAGAAGTCTCTATCTAGTTAGACGGAGAGGAACCTCAGGAGCTCAACAGCGTCCTTTAGGAAGAAGAGAAAGAAGCCTCGTTGCTTGCCCCCCTGCTCTCTAAGCGGTGGACGACGGTTCTATCTAAATACTATATATAATGCGCTAGGGCTATATGCTAAGGCTGAAAAATACAAAAATGCAACCCCTATTAGCTCCCCTAAATGGATATATATAATCTACCATAGTTTATACTTCCCTTTCGAACTTGCTATTCGCTATAGTAGACAAGTTCGCTACTCACAGCTATATAGTGTTATCCCTATTGTTAAGCCTATCTCTATACCCATTCCTCTCTCGAATTCCCCTCGCGTTGCTGCAGCTAGCTACATTGAGCTTTCTTATAGCGGGCTAGCTCCTAAGACCTCCATACTATAATTTCCTTGTCAAGCACGTCCTACCTATAATACTATAGCGTATGCTCTAGTAGTAGGTGTATACTAGGTGGATCTTAGTAGTATTTATATATTAGCGGCTACGTCCAGTCGCTTGATGATAGGGCTAGTAAGGAGGGTGGCTTACCGCCTATTTAGCGGGTTGCATTGGACGACGGCAGGGCGGTTATCTAGCTTTATTTCTATAGTCGTATTAACGTTAGTTTAGGCTGTAGAATGCTTACCGCGGTACTTTAGAGAGCCGAGGTATTAACTTAGGCTACTTTAAAGGTATTGTTAGTCTATATTCCATCTATCTTGTCAATACTAAAGCGAACCTCCTTAGCTTCCTCTAGAGGTAGCGTTGCAGGCTATTTAGTAATTCTCGTCTAACTAGATAGAGAAGTCTATAGGCATGGCTAGGCAGGTAGTTAGAAGGGTTATACTATTACCTAGGCGCAATGTTTCAGTCTAGGCGTTTAGAGTAACTCTCTAGGTGGGTTGCCTAGAGCTTGCTAAACGAATCCTAGCTAATGCTAGGCTATTACTTGCTTCGCTCTTAGAATGCCTCTAATATTAGTATAAAGATACTTATTCTTCTAGTTCTTTAACTAGTAGAGGGTAGTCCCTTAATATATCTCTTAGAAGAAAAATTAAGCGAACTTAGCAATCTATAGACTACACTCCTATCCTTCTAGTTGCTCTAGGTATATAGGAAAGTGCAACCTTAGATTAAATAGCGTTGGGATGTTAGCTAACCCTATAATTATAATCTATATATAATGAACAATCTTGTAATTCTACTTATTATTCTTTAAAAGGGAGTTAAAATAGTAAACCTAGGCTACTACCTAGTTGTAGATAGCTAGAGCTTAGTAATTGCTATTGACGTATACTCTAAAGATCTAAAATCGCTTTTTGGCTATTACCTACCGCTCTACTAGGCGGGTAATTGGATCGGCTAGCCGCCTAGATGTGGTAATACCTTTTAGGTAGAGCTATATACAATATTTATAGGGTACTAGGAAGAACCTAAATAGATAATTAAGGATACTACTATTAAACTATTCTCTCTATATAATAAATCCTTTTATATTGTAGAGGCTTATAGCAATATTATACTAAGCGACCTTAAAGTACTTTCTATCCTACCCTCTAGAACTATAGTATAGCAAGAAGAGATAGTTAATAATATAGAGGTTCTATAATATCCGCTAGCTAGCAATCTAGTCTAGCCTTTATCTAGTTAGATTAGGCGAGTAGTCTATATAGCTATATAGAAGGTAGAAAAGGTTAGTGTTATTGTATAGGAAGTTCTTAACCTCTAGGCTTAGGTATTATACTATAAGCAACTAGTGCCTAACTACTAGGGAGTTAGCATGTCCTTTTAGCTAGGGTCCTGCTAGGCTATTCTTAGTAGGCGGTGGCGCTGCTGCTTGTTGTTGCTAGGCTTAAAGGCGTAAGATCTAGTTGCTATAGGAAGCTAACTAAGGGATTTCATCGAGCTATAGCTTAGCTAGGAGCTTTGTAGGTAGGCCGGCATTACTTCTAGGGCGCTCTATTATAGCAATTGTCTAAGCTCTTTATATAGCTAGAGGGAGAGTATAAAAAGAAGGTAGAAAATTGGTGCCTAAGTAGTTGTTGCTTAAAAGTTATAGTTGGGTGTGGTTAGCTAGGAGGTTGTAGCTTATATAGATATTGAGGGAAGGAGCGTTTATATATACGTTACTAGTATTGAATAGAAATCCTTGCTTTATTTCCTTTATTATTAGCTTTCTCTTTTCTCTAGTAGTGCCTAAGGTTGGTAGTTCTAGTGAGGGTTTTCACTTCCCTTTTAAATTTAGTGTAAGCTCCTACTAACGAATTTGCAACTTAGAAGCTACGATAGCTCCTCTTAAGCGCTAGATATAGATGAATTCTTCTTAGAAGGAGGTTAAGGTCGATTTATAGCTATAGCTATTGCAATTGGTTATTACTAGCTAGCTAGTAGACTTCACTCTTATATTCAATAAGCAATTTGCAGCTCTATAAAAGTTCGTCTAGGCTATATAGCCTAGAAAGAATAGCGATATACCTATACTAGATAGTTGTAAGGAGGTTGAGGTTATATAGCTGTAGCACTATAACTTTCTTTAGTACTTAACGATCTTTCCTATACTGCGCTCTAGGAAGCTAAACGCCCTATATTTGTAGTGGGAGCTGCTATTAGATATAGCCTAGCTCGAGCAGATATAGCTTAAGCTTAACTTAGCTAAAGAGTATTTAAGTTAGTTTTACTAATGTTGTAATGCCCTTGCTCGATAGCTATAGCCTATTTTCGTCGAGTAGTATAATAGAACGTATCTTAGCTACTAGATTAGTAACCTCTACTACTAAAGGTCCTATATACTAGGTTTATTTGTATAGGCGTTTAGCGATAGGTAAGCATATCTCTCTATCTAGTTAGATATAAAGTTAACTAGAAAATAGCAACTTAATTCCTTACTAATGCTACAACGAAATGTACTACTAGTCTACTATAGCAATACTAGACTTAGAAATAGAGCAAGTTAAGAAGGTTAATATAATATAGCTATTTTATAGCTATATCTCGCTAGGTCTAATTATAAACTCGCACTATAGTAACTACTACTAGACTAAGAAGGGCTATAACTAGGAGTGTGTAGAGTAGAGTAGTAATCTAAAGGATCCTTATTCTCTTACTATAATCTAAAAGCCTTTTAATATATTGAAGCTAGTGCTATAGGTTTAGCTAGCTAGATAGGTAAAGGGGGTGCCGCTTTAATTTAACTTAGATTAGAAGGTTCTAGCTTAGAAGAAGCTATATAAGGCTTTCTAGAAACGAAAGTTATAACTATACTAAATAGTTATTGCTAAATAAGGTTAAAGGAAAAGTTAACCTTTAGAGGTCTAAAAAGGATTACTACTCTTTTAAAGGCTTGCCTTTTAGAATCTTAACTATAACTTTTAATCTTATCTCTAGCTTCCACTTCCCTTTTAAATTCAATCTAGTCTATCTAACTAGAGGGAGAATTATATTAGAGGCTAGCTAGCTAGGTATATCTTATTCTAGCTCTACTTCTTCTATTATAGTTTGTAAGTCCAACAAGGGTTGTTAAATAATAAGCTTTAGTAAGGCTATCCCATTAGCTTCTAGCTAAATACTATTCTCTTTAAAGAACTTCTTTACCTAGTTTAGTAGAAATGGCATTTAGATAAGCACGCTATCTAGAGTTTTAAGGAAATATATATTCCTATCGATCTAAGTGCAAACTTAAAATAGGCCCTCCTATCTATACTATAGCTTGTAGAAAGAGCTTATATTAATCTGCTAAACATTATTGTATACTAGGACTAGATTCTTTTCCTAGATCTTGGCTAATTCTAAGTGAAAGCAATAGCCGTTTGCTTCGTTCTATTATGCTACTAGCTTTTCTCAAGTAGCTATAACTTTCTCTACTATAATCTCGAAGTTATATTTCACTTTCTATAGAAGTTTTATTCTTAGTGCTAGAAGGCAATACTAGACTTCTAATGTAGTTTCTCTATTTAGATAGACAATAGAGTCCTAGTTAATAGTATACTAGGATGGAATATCGTTCTTAATTGGACTAATAGAGTTATAGTTATATACTAGAGAGAAAGAGGAGTGGCCTAGAGTTCTATAGACTAACGTTCTATTGGTATAGAGAACATATAGTAAGAGCTCTCTCTAACCTATACCTATACTATATATTATCTTTGCTAAGGATGCTGCAATAGAGATATATCCTACTTCGTTAACGCTATTAGCCTAGGAGTTATAGGGAGAGATAGAGATTCTCTAGATCCCTATATATTTAAGGATATAGCGTGCCTTACCTTTAAACTCCAATCCTTTATTAATAACAATAGCTAATAGTAGTCTCTATTGTAAAATAATTAGGCGTCGAATAAAGGATTCTACTAAGGCTGCTTTCTTGTTAGAGAGGATTTCTACTTTTAGAAATCCTATAAGGTTATTGTATACTTTATATAGGAAACACTTCTTCTCTATCTAGACAGATAGTATATACTAGATATCAAGGTAATTAGAAAGGAATCTAACCAAGAGTGAAGTCAACGAAAACCCAGCCAAAACCGACAAAAACACGTGCGTTCGAGAGCTCTCGA